>JALPQI010012495.1:0-29260 GCA_025490895.1 Thaumatotibia leucotreta | reverse complement strand
CGTTTTATGAACGAGTGACGCGCCGCGCTACGTTGTATGTGTGACGCCACTACAAGGTCAGTTCGCGGTAAACGGTTATACTCCGATAATCGTAGACTGATTATGTGGCTTATGTAATCGTTTTTATTTATTTTTAGCCGGTTATTTTGGTAACAGGTTTTGTTTTGACGACTGATTACATTTGCATGTTTTATTAATAATGATGCTCACGAGATTTGTTTGAAAAAACCTATCAACGGAAGTTGGCTGGACATGCTTTCAATTAATATCCCACTTACCTTTTTAATTAATATCCTTAACCCATTAACAAAATATTTGTCATATAAATAACATAATTTCAGCTGCATTTTCGTAATTTGGGTTCGGGTTCCTAAACCTAATTGAAAATCAGAAAGTTTCCTCGCCAACCAGGGTCAGTTTTTGGCTAAAGTACTATTGCGTAGCTGTAAAATTGCGTAGGTACGGATAATTATGAACTAATGTTACATCTTAGCCCTCGCCTTCGGCTCGTGCTCCAGTTTACACTCGTCCGTTATTTATTGTTTACCCCTGTTACAAAATGTACACGGATTATTACCACTTTACGTGAGCTCTGATCCTATGCTCAATAAGTTCGTATGTATGTATATGTACCTACAGTCAAGTGCAAAAATAAGTATCGAAATAATCAGCTCATAAATATGTTAAGACGTTCTTATTACACAGAATTAGAGTGCACTGGGACATATTTTTGAACGTTTTGTGTACACCTTATTTTGTCTTTGACTGTTTTGGGGGCTAGAATATCTCGTGTCTAACAGCAACTCGCAGCTACGCGTCTCTTTTTAATCAATACAATCGAAAAGAGACTGGTAGCTGCGAGTTGCTGCCAAAAATACAGTATGCTTGGGAAGCAGGTACCTACACGAACCCTAAGCGACTTTGGAACCATATCATAGTGACAAGTAGTAAAACATTTTCTATAATTTCATTTAGAGCCTCACTTTGACATAGTACTCGAGTGACCTAGGGTTCCAATTGGCTGTACGTTCATTCATATTATATTCGTCACGCTTTTAATTGATGTAGATTAAAATGCCCATAAAGAACACTGTTAGGCGCTATTCTCGGTATTTGAAGATGTCACGATCATCTGGCTGATGAGTTCAGCATTTCTGGTAATCGTGGTGGACTTTCCCGATAGTAACCTTAAGCGAAGCCTTATTTGAAGGTAACTTTGAAGGCACCAAGAAATAACGGAACTACGGATTTTTTATGAATCTCGAACTGTGTGAAATGTAAAACTATTCCTTATGTGACAAAACAGTGCTTTTTTAAATTAAGTAATAACATATAAAGTTTCACCAATTTAGGTAACATACGGTGTAAGGGACATAGGTACTAGTGATACCAGGGATTTCAGTGACACATGAAAGTCATAAAAAGATTAAAAATTTTATTCTTTTTTATTCGGTTTGAATAATATTATGTTTATTAATCAGTAATCACACTTATATGACGTGTTTTGTTTTAGTAATTTTGGTCTTTACGATGTGAGATATGGACTATAAAGTGTTTACGCAAAGAGCCTATTATACCAAAAATTAAACATGTATTATTCAGTATGAACAATACCTACAGTGTAAAGTATTGATCCAAATTAATGATTAGGTATTTATTTATTGAAGTGTTTTACTATAACAAAATTATATGAGAGACACAAGCCCTGCAAAACCGTTTCAAATGGTTTCATAATAAGATGTTTCAGTTAGTTAGCTGATGTCACAAAGGTGATTTTTTTTTAATAAGAAATAATAATTATATTTTCTAGAAACGTACCCAGTCTATTAAGTTTCTACATCTAGAACGCATTGAAAAGAGATGACATTATAATAATGATACCAAGAGCAGATTTATAATCATTCCTATATCAACTTAAAAGGATAGAATTGAGTAGGAAATCGTGAATTGCAATTACATAACATTTTCGTTTGTTTTGTTATTTTACTGTGTCTGTTCTAATAATATCAGATATCGGTCAGTATTATAATAATCCTTATGGGACCCAGTAATTGATGTCAATGATCTGATTAAGGAAAATATAAATAGAGAAACTGTGTCCCTATTATTGTTTAATGTTCGGAAGTAAAGGTACTGTGTAGGTAAAAATACTTAAGTAAATTATATGTTGTATGTAATAGTTATCTATTCAAATAGACAATACAAATATTTAAAATGCGAACTCAAGTAAAGTTAGATCTAGACCAAATGAGCGAATGCTCATTCTATCCCCCAATATACGAAATTAACGAATTAAACGAGCGAATGCTCGTTTGGTCCAAATCCACCTTAAAACAAATGCCTATATGGATAGATTACAACCACATATAAGAGGAGCTTTTCTTCGGTATGTATACATACCGCGCGTTAAACATCTCATCACTACACTATCCACTTAGTTTGAAATGACAAATAACGTAGCATAAAAATTACACTTTACATACACTGCCTCGGGCTGCCCGAGCACCCGAGTGCCCGCGTACTCAAAAATTTATCCGGCGTTCGGGAGGCCCACGTCAGCCCAGACACCCAGCTAACTCCGCAAGGAGGCTGAAGGAACCATTAAAAAAAAAAAAACTTTTTCACCTAAACATATCTTGTAAATATATGTATACACTGAAATACACGAAATCATTTATTATAATAATTAGACGTGGTCCATGCAAGAATCATGGAATTTTACAAATGAGCTAAACGATCAACCAAAAAAAAATACTGTAAAGATATGATTCCATTTCTACTGCTATCCAATGCATGTTACTAGTCTTGAAGATCCGTATCAAAACTATATTTTATTTCCTGTCGATAATAAGTTTATTTTTTTAACAATCCAGTATAAAATAAATTCTCGTTGAGTGTAATTACTACAGCCTTCAAGAAAAATTACTTCGGTTGACTAAAAAACTCGACTCAGTAGAGTTTGCGCGAATAATAGCAATGCGGATGAATCACTTATAAACGCCATTAAATGCAAATACCCTTACAATACTGCCACGGATCACTTGACCGTAAGACAAGTCAATACAGTCACGTACAGCGTAACGTAGTAAGTAACGTAGGATAGGGTACGTTTTAATTAAGGGTTAATCGGAAAAATCTCTCCTATTTAACTCCAATTATTTTTGGTTGAACCTTTACATAAGTTTTAAGTAGTCCCAAAGTATTGTTTTGTACTTGCTTTATATTGATTTTGCTGACATTTATATAACTACAGTTGATAACATTTGGTAACAGAAAAATATAATAAAATCATTTTATGTCAAAATACACATAATTTATTATAAAAATTAAGTTTTAAAGACTAGGAAGGCATAAGCAAAAACCTAAAGTCATAAAAAGTAATTTATGTTACTTCCTAACTTTGAACAATAATAAAAAAAAACTTAATGACATACTAAATATTTTTAGTGATTTTTCGGCAAAACTTTTCATACTTAAAGTCAGTGAGTCGATACCTACCAGTCTCAAATTCCTTGCGCTAAATATATCAAATTGTGGATGGAAAAGTGTTTAAAACTCTATAATATCCCCTGTTACTGACTGTCATGAAGAAATAGGTAAGGTCATATTTATTTATAATAAGTAAGTACTAAATTTCAATTTCAATTCAAACAAAAGTCTCGAAGAATCCATTGGGCCCGAGTGCATCGTATCTCCTTCACCTTGACCTATTTAGTAGCCGCGAATGAGTAGGTATTCCTTAAAGTTTGATAATGTAGAGTTTATTAAAGGCATACTACTGAATATGTACCGGTCGATGAAGTTCAGATAAATCTCGCTATGGATTACATGCGGATTCCATACAGGTAAGTCCAGAATGCGACGCTTCGTGGTTTTCCTTACGCGGTATGACCGTGGGAAATAGCTTATTAAGCAATCATTAAACCGAATTAAGCTTATATCATGCTTTTAAATTTCCATGCTGTGGAAATTTAGTGCTTATTCATTTTACTTTTTCCATGGTATGACGGTGCATAGTAATGGATCGGAAAACAACCAGTATGCAGTTTTTATAATTTACTGAATGGTTTGTCATAGAAATGTGATTTATTTAATTTTCCTTTAATGGAATAGTATTTACTTCCGAGGATTATATTATGATGCAGATGAGCGGAACTTATGGATGTCTTTTAAGTGATCTGGCTTATTTAATATTGAATCCAAAGTTAAATTGGCTATTACTACTGAAAGGTATGAAAAGCACGTTTTTCATAAATTGATAAGTATAAATATTTTGTTACTTGTTGTTGGCAAAGATATCATTATAAAGATAGGTATTCATGTACGATTGTAAAAAAACAAATATTTTTTTCTAAAACCACAAGGAAAAAATGTGTGACTTTGAGTGTATAGCAATTTCGTTTATTCTAGTTTCAGAAACAAGTCAAATTAAAAGCAATTTCATGACGATATCACTTGTATAATATTATACGAATTCATTGATCAAATCCATTTCTTAAATGTACTGAGCGAGTTCATTCCAAATTAGTAATATCAATTGCAACAACACTAAAAAATATGAATACTCAAGGACCTGAGACATATTTGAAATCATAGGCAAGTAACAACTTCAGTACAAAATCTGACACGCTCGGTCGCCATACGAATGAATGAACTTGCTTCTTCTATCCAAATCTAATTCTGTGGTCTAATTCTACGACCGCATCTTACCGTATTAACACGCTTCTACCGCTACGTTGATGCTTCAAGTCAAAACGTACGCCATTTCAATATTATTTTAAGTATAACTAGACAGTGAGCCCACTTGCCCGATAAGACAATCATACGTGCAATTTTATACACAATTTGAAACTTCTAACCATAGTATACTATATGTAGTATCACGTTTCACTATTAGAGCAGCTGTTTTAACTATGATAGTAATCTGACTCACTTATGACAACTTTTATTGACTGTTTACGTTACCTCCATAAAATTGATGAACAATGCATTTGACTCATATAACGTAATTTTGTAAGGTGCGATACGATCATACGATTTTTCACCTGTTCATACATTTGTTCGTCTGACCCCGTAATTGAATCAGCAAAATCTCATAGTTTGCATTATTGCACCATTTACAAGGTTGAAATACTAATAGTTTAGTTTATTTATTAATCTCACAATATACAAAGTCACTTAAAACTACACATTGTACATTATTAGGATTTTATATTGTGATTGTCAGTTTCTTCAAGATACAAAAAATATTTAACTAGCATTGGAATATCATATTAAAATGTCAACAAATTCAAAAGATTCATAATACAAAAATAATAATAAAGGATGTCACCAAGAAAGGATCGTCAATAATACTCAATTAAAACATGCCTAATAATAAAATGTCAACAAAGCGCAATTAAACAATATTTAATTAGTTATGTCATAGAACTCATTAACAGAATACAATGGATTATCCAATAAAAAGTTTCTCAGTCGTATGAAATCGATATTATTTAGGTAATAACGTTCTTTCCTTCTGTCCTTGAATGAAAATATGACCTACCGACAAGTGTATATTTTCATTGTGATATATCGTCAATGCAGGTAAGACCGTCTATCAGGAAAGTCCGTCTACCAATTGATTTTCACCCCTATATACCTCAACAATCTTGTATAAGACGCATATGACGGACTTTCCTTACAAATAAAATATGCCGGACTTACCCACACTGACCTTAGTAGTTAGTAGTACATCACAGTACAAACAGAGACTACAGCAAGACTGTACAAAGGCGAACTTATTCCTTAAAGCAATCTCTTCCAGCTAACTTTTGAATAACTAAGACTGCTCTCAGTTACTCTAAGGTTAGCTCAGTTACTGTGGTGTTGAACCCGTCTGACACTTCTAAAAACCTCCTAGGGGAACTATTTTCAGTCCCAAAAACCTCATAGCCCTCATAGGCAACGGAAAAACACTTATTTTTTTCGCTTATTATATTACGGCCGCAAATACACACGTAGTCATCGACAGGTAGCATTTTCTTCACTTTCCACATAAACTGAACTTCGGTCCGTTACAAACGTGTGGTTACGGTCACTTACCACAAGCCGCATCCCATTATGAATGAGTCAGTCTGTGAATCACTCATCTCGTTTCATGAATGGAGTTCCTGACACCCATATTTGGGCATATTACACCAACTTGTAAATTTCAGTAGGGTTCATAATGCCGTTTCAGAATAAAACAAAATATAAATTATAAGTAACAATGTTGCATTTGGGGATCGAACCCACGTATTCGGCTTTCGTGATGGGTTGGATTCTCACCTCTGACATTAGTAAAACGGGTTTTTTTATTTGGTATATTACATCGAATATTCATTTGTACTTAATGTATTTTGATTTGTTCCACAAAAAATAGAACATATTTAGGTATTCAAGAAAATTAAAATAAATGTATTTCATCTTATCAATACTTTTATAAAAAAAGCTCTAACAGAATCCGTACCGTAAGCTGCCGTCGCGTTATTATGAATTATGAGCTTATTTACTTTCTATATATCCGGCTCGCTTGCACCAATACATGCGTGCGATCGGGATGGAAAGAAAGTAAGCCCGCGTTAATAACACCGCGGCAGCTCATGGTAAGCACTTACAGTACTCGTAATCGAAACCTCTATTACTTTTTTTTTAAGGAGAGGAAAAATGTATTACGCATACCACCCGGGTGTGGGGACGGACCCGGGTGGTTATGTGGGCCTCCTCGTCTGCCGCCGCTATGCTGTAACGGTGGGCTGCAGGGACGCTCGCGCTTTACTTCTGCAGCACCACCAGCACCGCTCCGAATTTCAGAGCGCCCCCTCTGGAGGCTTCATCTCTCACCCGTGCTCATTCCACCTTGAGTGACCTTGCACTGGTAAGGATGGCAGACGTCCCCATGCCTGAAACCTCTATTACCTCTTCCTCTTACCTCTATTACCTAGCATAAGAAGTCACAAGGTTGAGCTATTACAAAAACTGGAAAAGCCCACGCCTACATCAAATACATTTCAGTACAGTAAACTATACCATTTTTAACCTTATTACGACAGTATAATTTGAAGTTTGCGGTACATTTTTTAGATAAGTAATATCTCGATTGACACATGCATTTCGGCGCGTTCTCACAGCTTCCGAAGGCAGTAGCCTTGGGGTCGCCACGTAGGTCGTCGAAGTATGCAGAAACGGTACTTCAACCACAAATACACAATATACACATGTCATTTACGGTTTTTACCCGAGTAGCTGAACACCGAAAATGACGCGACACAAAGTAGTTCCACAAAGAAGAACTTGGGACATCTTACACAAGTTGACCTGGTGACCTTCCTACGGTGGACCCAATCAAGCCTTGTGATGTGGGCATGTGGGTCAAGTGACAATATATATTATAGATAGACACATATAAATAATCGTACTTAAATACATAGACAGTCACAACAAGGAGCAAATATTTCTGTTAAAAAAAATACAAAAATATTGCCCTCGCCCGGATTTAACCCGGAACCTCCAGCTTTGTAGGCAGGGTCCACTACCAACTAAATAAGCTAAGGAGGCTGACAAAGAAAGTTTTATAGTTTATTTTACAAATCATATTAATTACAAATCTCTTTCTAGTCAGAGGGACAGACAGAACACAGGAGTAGAGTTCAATTTACAATACGACTTTTGTATTACCTAATACCGATACTTCGTTATGTTTTGTTGTCTCGCAAATACATATACACACGAAGACAATAATTGATAATAAAGTAGCGTGTCATGACATTTAAATGGTTTTAAATTGAATATGGTTTTTATTTAGGACATTTAATTCGTTCGATCTTTAACTGGCTCAATTTGCATTACTTTTAATACGAGTAACTATATCTTTCTACCGAAACGTGACCTGAAAAAGAGAAAAAAAAAGAAATGATAATGTTAAATTAGATAAAACTCTATGCCCAATCTTTGTATGTACTGTTTTTGTTCTTAGAGTCTTATTGTTGTGTATTAATCATTGTGGTATTTCCATTATTATCTAATTTTTAGTTTTCCTTGATCTGTGGCTTTTATTGTTTACTCTTACATGTTTTTAATTCCTTCAAATTTACCTGTGTTTAGTAGTTGTAATATACATGGTGCTTAGATTGCTCAGAGAATTTAATGATGTATTCCTGACCATATAATATATATTTAGAGTACAATAAAGTTGTAATAAATTGCCTGGATTCGGCTTAGAGATAATCAAACTTTTCGAAATAAGTTTTTCTCCATAACTTGTCAACAAATGTTCTGATATGTCTCCTTTTAATACGCACTCAATTAGCGTTGATCAAATTATTTGGTGTATCATTTATAGTGGATTCAGTGAGTTTCCTTACATTACACAACACTAAATTCCGAAAGTTGTCCCAAATTGAGATAATGCAGATCAACTTACGCATCTCGTCGCAATGGCCGGCGTGAGTCACAGTGAAAGTGACCTTCACATCGCCAATACCAGACAAAACACGCTAGCGTAACCATGAGTCAACATTGACATTGATTCTCATCGTAATAGAACCCACATAACTTTTTTTTATGGTCAATCCGACGCCATTCTTGTAAATTGGTAGGTGTGAACTGGTGAAGGCCTATATAATAGATCACGGGGAACATTATTCATGCAGTGTTTGTTGAAGAACGGTTTAATATTTGGAACATTCACAAGAAAATCTCAATATTGGCAAATGATTGCTTAATTAAGTTATTACATTGGTAAGTACTTAGCGTAATTGATCTTGTTCACTGTCTAAACCTCTGTCAAATCCTTCTTATTTAATTGTTTTCTTTACCCACAGTGTAGAAGACAGTATGGGTAGTACGGGTAATATGGCATTATATTTTCATTATCATCATAGTAGGTAGATACTTATTGTAAGAATACTACAATTGTATTCTAGGTTAAAATTGTACTGTTAGAATAGTACAATTGTATTATTACAGTAGGTACCTACCAAAGATTCTGCCTGTAACAGTTTCCATCGTAAAACTGTTGTATCTTATCTTGTAAAATAGTTCGTCCGTTTCTAATTAGTTAACCACAAAACTGCACCCCAAAATTGTCAGGTGTTAAAAAATGTTTGAATATTTTTATCTCGGCAAGTCGGACGGGGCAAATGATTAGCGGTCAAGATAATAGTGAGGTTTGATTAAAAAGATTTTTGAAAATTGTTTCTGGATTCTCGGACATAGGTAGTTATCACGAGCGACTATCATATATGTACAGAACAATACAAAAAAAAATCAGTTTAATTGAGAACCTCCTCCTTTTTTAAAGTCCGTTAACAAACTTTGAGCTCTTTTACAATTGACACGAACCTAGGCTATTTTAACACATATGTTGTTTAATAAATAACCGGTCTTTACGATAGTTTGATAGTAATGCATATTATGTATTTAAAATGTCGACAGCAAGATTACTCATAGTTTGGTATATTAAATCCGTTCCATCCGAGAGATCCGTTCTACAAACAATAGTGACTTTGCAATTGTTGAATTTGGGCTGTTTAGATCGCTATCCGGATTTAAAAAGTGCGTCACAGAATTCCCCATAATAATTTTATAGCTATAGTAAATCTTATAGCATTGGTCTACTACTGCCAGTACCGCAGTACTAAAAATATTTATTACCCGCTGGCTAAAAAACCCCTGGGATACTAAATATTACCTACTTAAAATAATGTTTATACCGAAATCGACGTATCTTTCATGACACCTAAATAAATGGGCCGTGTGGTGAACGGCAGTAAGAATACATCTATCACCACCGCAACTCCTCCTGCGGGTGTCGTAAGAGTCGACTAAGGCATTGAAGTGTCACTGACCATTATTTGATAAAAGATTGATGATGGGCAGCAGCGTCATCATAGTGGACATATTACCGCGATCGCCAATCGCCAATCCGCTTGCCCAGCGTGGTGATTATGGATATTTACCTCCTAATGCGTCTATACGCCTAGTTAATAGGAGAGGCCTACGTCCGGCAGTGGATTATCATAGGCTGATGATGATGAAATAAATCGGTAGAGACAGCGCTTTATGCAAGTTTCTTTAAAAATACAAGTCCTTGCCTAATGGTTTTGATTGTCACCTTTTGGTGGCAAACGGGCAACGGCCTCGACCAACTCCTTGGAGTTCGAATCGGGTGCGTCTTTTCTAAATTTAATGATGTGGTGTAGATGTCACTATCAGCATTTTTAGCTAAGCATTTCTCAAAGAGTTTCTATAAATCGTGAGTGACCTCTTTTGTAACTAAAACTTTACAACTAATAAAATTAAACCTAAATTTGTAACAATTAAGTGCTATTTCATGTACTTTAATGAGTTAGCTACACTAATAAAATGAAACATGGGACATCTTACACAAATCGACCTAGTCTCACGGTTAGCTCAATTAAGGCTTATGATATGGGTAACAACCGACGATATATAAAATAGATAGATACATATAGTTACTTAAATACATACACAAACACGACCAAGGAACAATTATTTGTGATAATAAATACACAAATAATGCCCTCGTCGGGATTTGAAACCGGAATCTCCAGCTTTGTAGGCCAGATCACTACCAACTAGGCTACGGAGGCTAACATAACTGCAATAGTGCACATCCTGCATCCCAATAGTATTATCCGGATGTAACTATGTATCTTACCATCGACAACCATATCCGGCCACCAGGGCAGGGGGGTTTTCAGCTGCGTCACTATCTAGTGTGGCGGATCGCTGAGCTCACGGATTCTGCTGATCCCACGTCACTGATTTGTGCGATATTGTTGATTTTGAATGATGGGATTTTTGTAGTTTATTACTTCATGAACAGAGAGCATCCGCTTTGTGATTTTGGACATTGAAATTAAATTCATTAGTTCATTACCGTGATGCATTGAAGAGGGGGTAACACTTGTCAACTAAAGTCCGTTTTTGAAAGGTAATTTAGTATGGCGTGCGGCTTCCATGTTTTATTCGTTCGTAGCTCAGCTATGATTAAATGACAATTTTTTTTAGGATCCTCTACCAGTTAGTTTACGGAAAGCAGAGCAGTGTATCGATCTTTTTGTTCTGCTCACTTTCTCATAAAGGTGTGGAACGAAGAATAGTATATATTCAAGATCCTGTATACACAGTACAATACATTATGTGTACGAGCTTATTTAGTAGACGATCATTTTAATCTCTCTTTTAATTTCTTAAGAAATAATCTACGTATTAGCGTTAGCTTTAAGCTTTAGCGTTAGGTACTATAAATTGTAGAACGAGTCATTTGCATAGTACATGTCGTCGCTGTGCCTACAAAAGTCGCTATGTGATTTTTTTTTGATTTTTGGATTTTAACGCCGTTTTGAACTTTATTTCAATATCTATATGCTCCAAAAACAGCGGTGAGGCTATCTTTAATAGTTCCGGATTTGTGAATTTTAGTTATGTGGTTCTCATACATTATTCTCTTACTAAAAACAGTACCTATGTGCAAAAATTACATGACTGTTTTATACAACCATGATTGTTTTTATTATAATGGTGCCCGTTATGTGATATTAGGCACATAGCGAGTATTTTTAATGAATGAAATAAGAACAAATCTGGCTCGATATGTACTGATCCGCACATAGCGATATTTTTGTATTACATCGAGTTCGTAGACTATGCTTGAGGCAACGTCTTACGACACTTAGCGAAATTTTCCTATCACTATTATTATTGAAACATGTTTTATTTTGTTTTATTGAAGGTCCTTCATAAAAATAACTTTACTATGTAACGAATATGATAAAGATGTGTAAATTTTCGTAATTAGTTATTTTAACCAAGTTACAAATAAGACACATAGAGACTTTGGACGACTGAAACAAAAATAGCTATGTGATAAATTATTGGTTATATTTATTTTTCTCGTTAAAAAACTGAGATTTATTTTTATAAAAAACATTAAAATATTTTAAACTGAATATATTTATCAAAATAAAATTTTGGCCTACTTTGAGTGCACAAGATTCAAAATAAACAGTTTTTTGTGTCTCCTGTAAAGTAGCAATAAAACACATAGCGGCTTTTGTAGGAACAGCGACGATGTGTGATTTCCAAAGAAATTGTCCTAATGATCGCATTATCAGATGTTTGAAAGTTGTATGAATTAATATACAAATTTTCCCTGCAGTGTTTGCATTTTCGATTTCCGCGTTTTATGTATGACCACCTTATTATTTTGTCTATTCTTAAGCCCATCCACATTTATTATATCCGGTTATAATCAAAATGCGGGGTTTTCAGGTACTGGCACATAACATAATATAATGTGAGGTCACGAATCACACGTCATGGATTACAGATAATCATAATTACTTTTAGGAAAATAACCGTTGGTATTTTACAATGCATTTTATATGCTTTTAAAGTCCCTGGTTTTCCTCATAATTTGTCACATTTTTCATGTTCATTATGCAACAGTATTAAGGACGTACCTATGAAATAAAAATACGAATACTTATATCTATTTTTACATTTGTGAATACATCTGTGAACCATTTTATTTATTTACGTTTAAATATCTGCCTTACGTAATTATCTGGTGACTTTTTGCCGTACACACAAATATAAATATAGGTAAACTAAATGACCACCAGAAATAGCATTAGCATTACCAAATACAGACCAGATTAGCACCTCAAATTTTACCGTTTCCTCTGACATCACTCATCTGAAATCATTGTTAGTAAACACGTCAAACTGCGTCCAAGCATTTTGTTTGAAATACTTTATATGGCTTTGAAGAAGAGTATACCCCGACCCAACAGAAAAGTCGCTTTGCAATTCGCGACTCTTAATTTTTCTGTACTGTTGATTTTAGTCGAGTTGCGACTTTAAACAGCGTAAAACACGCCGGACCTAGTGATACCAATTTGCGTCATTTCCTACGCTGTAACCTTAAAATCGATATGAATAATCCTTTAGTTAAGTCATCTGGCCGCAATGTGTCGATATGGCAATGGATTATGAACTTTGGTTACGAAATACAAGTAAATATTTTTCTACTTAAAATGATAAGATCACCTTTGCAGATTTTAGAGCAAAAATATGGGTGCATAAAAATAATCAAAACATCTCCCAGACTCATATCATAGTATATTATTCCAGCGTAAATTTAATAAGAACGTTGTAACTAATTGTATGAGAACGCTTTTCATTCGTGTTTATTCACTTGATTGAATAATCGTATTTTTAACTTGTTGTTTTTTCTGTATTTGTAAAGTGCTTAATAATGTGTTATAAAATATAAAACATACTATTTTCAATCATATACGAGTACCTACATAACGCATACATTAAGATGTAAACTCAATAAGCTATCTCATCTAGGTATCTACTGGACATAATATGCAATTCACGCACTAATGTTTTGATTGATTGAATAAGTAAGTACTTATCACTAATAATATGTAATACGAGTAATATGTTAGTGATTTTCGAGTAGAATATTTTGATCATCAACTTTCAAGTATTTACTACAACTTTGCAAGTTCTGTTGAGTAATTAATTACGCAAAGATTCTACATTCTTATACCAATCGTAGTATTTCTCAAGTCAGCCAACTTCTTAGCTCCAAAGATGAGCATACATACAGGGTGTTTTTTATATCATTAGCCATATTGCAATATATGTTGGGTAAAGGCGTAAAAAAATATTTGGTAAAACAAAAATAATCCATTTTTCATTATCCTTTTTGTTATAGATTTTTTTTGAAATCCCATTATCTAATGAATGTTTGGTCACTATGCTTACTTTGCGTACTGCCCCGCCATCTCATAACTGCCAAATCAGATTGGAAAGGGTGTTTGAGTTTGCAACTTTAATTAACCCGCATAAGGTAACTAATTCAATGCGTTATAACGTACGTAACAAGTTTCCTACGCGTGGTGGGGAATGGAGGTGGAGCTTAACTTGCAGGTAAATCTCACGAGACAGCATTATCAGTCTATCGCATACAGCACTAATAATGAGGGTATTTTGAGTTGCGCGCCGATCTGAGGGTAGTTTGACTCGAGCGCGTTCACGCAAGCGCACTCCTTCTTTGTTTACAGAGTGCTGTACAAATGGCACATGGCATCTTGCGATCAGCCGAGCCAGCATAATTTGACCTCAAGAACGGAGTAACTTAAATGTTCCGTCATACAAACGCGTACTGGTTTACCTCAGATATCGATTCTAATGCACTCTCTAAGCAAATTGAATTGTTGATGACGACGAGCAGGTACAGGTAGGTATGCGCTTGGGCAGTTTTAATCAAATAACAATCGTGTATGCATGGAGTTAGGACATTTTATCCATTGTTTAGTGCCGATGGTGGGTGAGTGACGTCGGCTGATCGGTGCTTGTGATGAACTCCTGATTGGCTAAGACTTGACTACTCAAACCTGCTACCCTTTTGTCTGCCATCGAATCGCACGGATTGAAACAAACTTGCCTAGTGACCACAAATTATGTTTTTGTCGGATAAAAAACGGAAAAAAAAACAAAAAAAAGTGTCACTTTTTTTTCAAAAATGTTGTGTACTGGTGATCGCGAATGACATATCCAAATTTGGCTAACGACATAACAAACACCCTGTATACATAATTACGGTCAGCTACATGCAAAATGTACAAAAATCAGCAATAATAGTTAACAAAAGACTGGAAAATATGTGACACGCTCTGTCACTCTTACACCCGCTTTCCATTGAAAGCGGAGCTGACTCATTAATGGCTCCGTTTCACGTTCATTACTCGCTAAGTACTAGTATTCAGTTGACTGCTGCGAGTCACAGCAGCAGTGAAAGTTAAACGAACCTATTAATGACTCCGCTTCGCTCGCAGTGGAAAGCGGGCATTAGCCTGTTAAACCATCCCTGAACAAAATATATTTGTCAGGTAATTGTTACCTGTCCTTCATACGAGTATATGCCTAGGGAAATCGATAGTGATAATTTTATCTGATGAATATATATTTATGCGGAGCTTATGAACTTTGAATATTGCGCTAAATAATATCGTTAATTTCGTGGCACCTTTTTTGTACGTCATGTCATTTTTTTTGTGCTTGTTACTTTACCTGTGTGTTCGAATAAATTATTTTCTATTTCTATTCTATTAATTACGTTACTGCAGAATATTTTATCGCGGGACCTCTCTTTAATGTGAAGGAATCGTTTCTTAGTAGCCGAACTACACATAATTAGGTATTACAACATTCGTATATTACGCATGATCATGTAACCTAACGGAACTGAATCAAGGTCGTTCATACTAAAGAGGTCATCTTCATTTTCATTTCCGATCTTCTGAATATTTTCCCGATTACGAGTCGAATATTTCACGTGCCAAGATCAAGAGTGAATCACGGAATCTCCCGGCTATTTCTAATATATTAGTAGTGAACGAAAAATTCAGAGAATGAAAGTTATTTTGTTTTCAAAATGAGTTTTGTTTTGATTAGTCAGAGTGTATGAACTGAAATTTGGTACCTACGCTGTATGACTCCTAGTTTTAATGAGATTTCATCCTGTTTTTATTAAATTCTGGTTTTTGAACCAAATCATTGATAGACATAGATAAAATAAGTCCACAATAGATTAATAAAATTATGTTCTTGTGTAGACAGCGTTTGATTACCAAATTAAAACAAGATCAAATCATTTGTACCAACCGCTGCGCTGGGCCCTAAGCACCTCTCTAATGACACTAACGACGGCAAGTAGTGATTTAATAAGGGTTTTCTTTACATGCACGCCGATTGTCTCTACAATTACTTTCCTCACTTTATCCTAATTAGTAAATATTGTGATCGCCGGTTATTGTCGTTACAAGGATTATTTATCGTTAACAATTACCAGCTGTGATGCAATTAAGCATTGTGGCATATATGTCGTAATTATCAGCCTAAATGGGCCTTGAGAATTTCCCGATTATGTTTTTGTGTGCCTATGTTATTTGTGTTGAACAAACAACAATTTAAATATTTATCATTTAAGACAATCTATCATATTAATTCTACTTTAAACCGATTTACTATAATATAAGTGAAACACTGTTGAAACGTTTATCTATCTATGTATACAAAGGAAAACAAACACCATTCATACAATGACCATTTTCTCGGCCAAGTTCATTGCACCGTTCCGATAGTAAATTTATCGAGCGGTCGACATGAGCGCAAGAATTGCCCCCAAGGTCCTCTATACTATACGACTTCATTCATGCTCCGTGCTTGTGTGTGTGACGTCACTGTACACATGTAGTGTGGGTGTGTGCTGTGTACTAAAGTGTGGAGTTGGAGCGTTGCGTTGCGATTAGGTTTGTTTTGAGTTGTTGATAATGTTTTTATGGATTCCGAGTACATGTAAAGGAACATAATAATATTTATCTACACAAATATCGTTAAGTGCTCTAAACGCGTTCAGAAACAATAGACAATGACCAGCATTACCCACCATCAGAACTTGGCACATACATAAAGTTAACATTATATACGATTTTCCGGAGGTTATGAGTTTTAAATTTGGAACAGCTGTCAGATTCAAGTGGAGTGTCTATTCTGGTATCTATAGATATTCAGCCAGTCATCGACACAAAAAGTTAATTCAGTATGTTTTTTAGTTATTTTCATATCGAGTGACACAAGATTAGGGACATCACTCGATTGTCTATGATTTAAAAAAAAATACAGAGATTCAAATCGCTGCCATTCCGAGCAGCTGTCTTTTGTTTGTTGGCTTACTACTACAAGTGAACAATTGTGAAAAAAATTGAATACTTTGTGATAATACTGATAATTACTTGATAATGAGTGACAGTGACTCGAATAACGATATGAGCACTCCGCCGGACATATTCAATGCAGCTATGACCGCAACTAACAACCTGTTGCCGCAAAAGTAGAGAGCCAAGTATGAGAAAGCTTTGTTTCTGAACGCGTCTTAGAGCTCTTATGATATGTGTGTAGATAAAGTAGTGTATGCAACTATACGTAATCAGGCATTACAACACTCGTGTGATGCTATTATGAAACTCACCTTCGGTTCGTTTCATAAACCCACACTCGAGTTGTAATGCCCCTCATTACGTACGGTTGCATAAACTACTATTATTAAATGTTAGTAAGTACTTACATAATATCGGAACGTCTCATTTTAATTGTATTTTTTTATATTTCACTACATAATATGCATCTGGGAGGGTGAAGACGATTAATATGATAAAAATCAATGATTGTAGAAATGTAACTGGTACAATTTTTTTTTAAAGTGTGCCATTAAAATATATTCATTTTCAAAACTACAATTGACGTACGTAGATTAAATATAACTAATCTAAGATTGGCCCTTGTGGCATTGTATCGAGGATGCTGGCGGCATTTCCTCGCTGTATCGCAATACTGATGCGTTGTGCGAGGAAGTCGCCAGCTCTCAGATAAAAATTTAAATAAATCGTCGATTGACAACAAAATCTAACTAAGTGACAAATACCTACATGAAATAAATATCGTATCATCGTTCTGATTCAAAACAGACAAACAAGGTTGTTAAGAGTATGTAGATTTATTCCCAATTTGACAAAACATAAATAGTAACATGTCACTAAATCGGGTTTCATCAGCAGATACTCTGCAGCTTTTATTTTTAAGGTGGTCTACACTGTACACTCAACTCAACCAATTGGCACTATTGTTGGCCTCTACTCTAGACCATATCGAAATGACTAGTACATAGTCTATTTCTAATAATAAAGGGGGCTAGCATATCTTTCAGATTCGCCTGTCGGTTGATCATACATTTTGTCACTCACATCACATCAAATCATCAGCTTATGATAGTCCGCTACTGGACGTAGGCCTCTCCTATTTAACCATGCGTATAGATAGACGCATTAGGAGGTAAATGCCCATAATCGCCACGCTGGGCAAGCGGGTTGGCGATCGCAGTAGTGTCTCCATTCCATTATGACGATGCTGCTGCCCATCATCAATCTTTTATCAGATAATGATCAGTGACACTTCAATCCCATAGTCTCTTACGACACCCGCAGGATGAGTTGGGGTGGTGACAAATGTATTCTTAATGCCGTCACCATACGGCAAACTCACTCACGCCGATAGCTAATTTAAAATTTGACATATGACCACGTAGCCGCTTCGCAAGTAGCTCCCATTCCTTAAACAAAAATCATGATTTTTAAGTGCACACAAACCTTATCTAAGGCTGCGTTCTCGTGTGCGTTGGCACAGGATGCACGACAAAGGCCGGAATAGGAAACGACGAGACGGCCCACAGACGGATCCGTAAGCTTCGCTACGTCAGGGGTCCTTAAGAGTTACGTGAACCCTAATCTTACCATTACTGGCTGAAGTCAGGCCGAGCCTATATTATGACAGAAAGGATCGAGCCCTAGTGGAGCCATCCGCGTCTGCAAGAAGCCTATGATACACTCGGCCAATTAGAACCCTTGGCCACTCTGTGTTTTTCTCTTTTACTTTGTTGATTTATAGTGTTATACTCCATTTCAAATACCATAGCCCGATGCCACATAAAACTTTGCAGTGACATCGGGCCATGGTATTTGAAATGGAGTATACTGGGACATGGTTTCTGAGTGGCCTAGGGTTCTTAGTATTTAATTAGTTGACTGTACAGTGACGTTCAGAATTGCATGGACGATTTATGAATGAATGCATTGATGAACTGTCCATGCAATTTGTACCCAATTTTTCATGACGCTGCTGCTTTGTTGCTTATTATACCATGACGGCATATAATCACATGGTTTGCCTGATGGTAGGCAGTTACCTCAACCTGTGGATGCCACAAGTTTTTAAAGACCTATAGATTCCTATCTTGAAGAAATTTGGCCTGTATATAGGTAAATACCTCGAGAAAACCTTGGCAGTAGTTCATTCCACAAGCTTTTGCAAGAAGGAAATCCACTTTGAATTATTTTAGAAATTTGTTTGGTTTGAGTTAGCGCCATCTACTACCATCTAGACTAAATCGGTCTATTAGAAATTGGTATGATAGTTTATATTAGAAAGTAGTAATTTACACAGATCCTAAGAAATACCGCCGTGGCTAGCACATGGCAGCGATGTTGGTACTTACCTTGTTTAAAAACTAATTACGTAATTACACAAAAAAGCTAATGATTACGTGATAGGTGGGAATCTTAGTCAGGTTTTGACGCATCGCGGTGATTAATCCTGTTTTTTGTTTCAAAAACATACATGCGAGGCATTTTTTTGTTATTTTACATAGTATATATATTCTCTTTACATATGTAATATTTACAGAGTGTCACATAAATAGTAATCTATAATCATCAATTTACGGAATTGTTCAATGACGTATTTTCAATGAAAGAAAAATAAAGAAAAAGTTCAATCCCTTTGTTTCGTAAAAAAAATAACAAAATTAAATGACTTCTTATGATGCTGTGTATGTATGTGCCCATAAACAGATCACCATCATTAAATTTTTGTTTATTATGAATAATAAACTAATATCTCAAAGGTCCACGGAAAAAACTTGTCCAAAGCTTAAAAAATCAGGGCAAATTCACACCTTATTCTGTTAAAAGTAAGGTGGTTTTTCCTTCTGTAATTTGAGTTGACTAGAAATGTTCTTTCCGTGGACCCTTCATCTATATTATATCATACAATGCAGAACCCTTCATTTCTTCCTCAGTACCTCATAATTCTTTCAATTAATCAATATCTACAACAATGTAACGCAGAAAGCGGCTTTACGCACTGGAGCGTTCGAGATAGGCGCAGGCGAGCATAATTATGTAAACCTATTTGCACCTTATTCAATTAACATAAGGAGTAAAAGTGTGAACTTATTTACGAGCATAGTTGTAGTTGCTAGGGAAATCCGGGTTCAAACATCTTTCGCGGACCAGGATGTTTGGAATATCCGGGTTTAGACTGGATTTGTTATGGCCGGTGACCGATGAGTCTATTAAAAGTGTTAAGAATGTGCCCAAGTTACACAATCTCGCCTCTATCGTCATGACAATAAAGGTGTGTTTAGATATTTTTAAACGCTCCTGACGCTACGATATATCTGATGGCGACGTAAAGTCCATTTCAAATACGAAGGCCCGATTCCAATTGACAAAGTCATTAGGCGTCAACAATAGGATCAGTGACAGCAAAAGATACCGGGCCAGACACTTTTGTGGCTTGATATTTTATGCAATTATGCATACATGGGTAAGGCCGCGGATTTTGACGAATTCGGAGCTTAAAATTTGTCTTGCTCATAAAAAAAACTGATAACATCTAGAGAACTCTGATCAATTTTAAAATATTCCCCTATGCTCAGTTACATGTAATTAAATGAAATAGCTAATTTAGCTCTTTATTTAAAATTAATAAATAAATATTTCTGCCAAAAACGTAACGAAAGTCGAGTAATTTTTTCGACTACGAGTACTTAAAACCTGTTTTTTTCATATTATTAGACTTGTCCGCATTAAATGTTTGATTTTAAACCAAATTAGAATGATAAACGATTGCTTCGTTCATTAAGGACTTATGATATCATAAGTCCTTAAGTGATCAATTTTACTGTTTTCTTTCCCTTTACTTTTTGGGTCACCAATTCCAAACTTACGTTACGATACTTTCGTAACGCTTTTTTAAGGTCATATTTAAGCCAATGTTGGTATACGTAGAAATTTGTTTATCGACACTAGCAACTCTTATTCTAGTAGGGCGACACCCATAAGCACACTCAATCCCATTAATTCGTTAACAAATGGTTGTCACAGTGTACACGGCGAAAGTTTTAGCAAAAAACGTCTAAAGTAGTAGTGTGATTTTCACGGTAAGAAGTTATTATTATTAAACGGCTGTTTTTTCATACGAAAGGGTTTAGTTTTAAACGTCAGTAGCATGTACTATTATGTTCAGATTGCAATTATTTACCAAGATAATCAACCTTTTTTCAAATATACGTTACACTTGTGTTACGAATACGTTACATTTTTACAAAACGTAACGTATTTTTTATGTTACGTAACGAAAATATGTGGTAAAGGGAAGTGGACACAGACATTTACTAATTTAAATGAGTTTTATTAGATTTTGAATGACAGCATACTGTAACAAGTGTTTGTGAAACAAATCAAATTATTTTGTTATTTAGGTATTTTTATTTGCGTTTTTAGAAGTAATCAGCTTTTTCCAGTGGGTAATTTTACCCCCCTAGGGCTAATGAAACACAGTATAATTATTAACGCGTTTATTAGTGTTAATTAATAACAGTTCATTTTCCATTTAAGCATTTATGGTGATTTATTTTAGTTTATTTAGTTCCAAAGATTATGGCATTAAAACATTTGTAAATTCTGTTAATTTAACCCTTATTAGTACAAGGGGATATTATTTCCCACTTCGTCTATTCGTATTACGACCGAGTATTTTTTTAAACAGCAACACTTTATAATGTTTACTATGTGTTTCCTTACTTCTGGTTAACATTCGATTTATTTTATTGGCAACACTTTTCACTCAATCTTCATTATGTCAACAACTGTCAATGTAAAAGTCAAAGATAGTGAAAAATTGTAAAAAACGGTGTTTGTCGGCGAAGTGTGCTTGGATATAAGAAAAAAAAATCTGGTAGGAAGTTTTTGCTGCCAGTTTCATAAAATATAATGTATTAGTTGTTATTACAAATATAAAATACTGTTTAAAACTATTGATTTTCCTAATAAATTGTTCTTTGAAGTTAAACGTCCAAGTGGGAAAATAATTCCCTTTGTTCATTCATGGCATTAAAAAAATGATTGCAAAAGGGGTCATATAATACGTTTTCGAAAATATTAAACAAATTATTGTATTGTAATACGAATTTCACTAAAATTAACGTTTTATTGTTTTTTAGAAACTCAGATGTACTCAATCAGTACCCGTTTATGACTTTTTACCACGTATATACAGTATATACATGTAGGTTATTGATTTGTGATTTGTACGTTATCCTGATGTTCTTATTATTGTTTTATATTCCTTTTAAATTTACTACAAAATAGCACCGCCGATGAAAATATTCCATAGGAAGGAGATAGAAGATGTAGTAGACCATTTTTACAATTTATCAGACTTATCAGATGATTCTTCGCACCCCTGACTCCGCTAGTGCCCTGACCGCTAGCAAAGCCAGAGCACCGGAAGTCGCCGGTACCTCGGGGCCATTTTTTGTTTGTACTCATCATATTTTAGGGGGGGGTTTTGCCATAATCACAAACCGTCTCACTCGCAGGATCGACGACTTCCAGCCTCCTGAAAAAGCCGGTTTCAGAAAAGGCTTCAGCACCGTAGACCACATACACACGCTCCGTCAAGTTATACAGAAGACCGAGGAGTATAACTTGCCCCTCTGCTTAGCGTTTGTGGACTACGAAAAAGCCTTTGATTCGATCGAGACGTGGGCTGTACTACAGTCTCTCCAGCGGTACCAAGTAGATTACCGGTACATTGAAGTGCTGAAGTGCCTGTACGAGAACGCCAATATGTCAGTTCGCCTCCAGGATCGGAACTCGAAACCAATTCCATTGCAGCGGGGAGTAAGACAACGAGATGTTATCTCTCCTAAATTATTCACCGCTGCACTGGAAGATGTTTTCAAGGTTCTGGACTGGAGGGGATTTGGCATTAACATCAATGGCGAGTACATCACTCACCTTCGGTTTGCCGACGATATAGTAGTCATGGCTGAGACCATGGAGGACTTAAGTACTATGCTCGATGATCTCAGTAGTCTCTGAAGATGTTGGTCTTAAGATGAACATGGACAAAACGAAGATCATGTCGAACGTCCATGTGATACCAACTCCAGTAAAAGTTATAAACTCTACACTCGAAGTTATTGACGAATATTTATACCTGGGACAAACAGTCCAGCTGGGTAAGTCCAACTTCGAGAAGGAGATCAATCGTCGAATCAGACTTGGTTGGGCGGCGTTCGGGAGACTACGCAATATCTTCTCGTCTAATATGCCGCAGTGTCTCAAGTCGAAAGTCTTCGACCAGTGTGTGTTGTCAGTGATTACTTACGGATCTGAAACGTGGTCATTCACTAATTAGGAGGACTAATTAGGAGGCTCAGAGTCACTCAACGAGCGATGGAGAAGGCAATGCTCGGGGTTTCTCTGCGAGATCGCATCAGGAATGACGAGATCCGCAGAAGAACGAAAGTGACTGACATAGCCCGAAGAATCGCCAGGTTGAAGTGGCAGTGGGCTGGCCATATTGCCCGGAGGACCGATGACCGGTGGGGTCGGCGTGTTCTCGAGTGGCGACCACGGACGGCGTAGCGTGGGAAGGCCCCCCACAAGATGGAGCGACGACCTGGTAAAGGTTGCGGGTGTCCAATGGATGCGGACAGCTCACGACTGATCTTTGTGGAACTCTCTGGGGGAGGCCTATGTCCAGCAATGGACGTCAATTGGCTGATGATGATGATGATGATGATCAGATGATACTGATTCTGACGATGACGAATTTTACGGCAATGGTCTATCAGAAACTTACCTAAGTAAGCCCGATGATGAAATCATGATAGATAATACGTTTAGATCAAATGTTTGGAGTAACTGACTTCGATGGTGATGAATTGATGATTTAGCACAAATTAATTCGCATTTTTTTTTACCGAAATCATTCAAAAAACAGCAAAGAAACAAAAAAATCTAGAATTCTAAGACCATTTTTCTCTTAGTCTTCATTGAACAAGGGGATTTAATTTCCCACCAAAAATCACCCCCTTCCACTTACCCCCTCCACTTTTCACATACATTTTCTGAATCCAGGTGCCAAACTTATTTATAAATTGACCTCTGTTTCTCAGTTGCAGAAAAATAATTCTCTGTCCTAATAAGGGTTAAGTAATTACCAAGTATGAGAAATTACATTATATGGGTTGATTATTATATTTGATTAAAACAAGTATTTAGCGAAAAAGATATGTTTTTTTTATGACCTTTCTTTAATCAGAGTTTATACCAGTATGAGCTGAGCTTTATATGCGTTTTATGGTAACGTAACGTATTTTTTTTTATGTTATGTCTATGTCACATTCGTCAAAATCCGCGGCCTTACCCACATCGGTGTACGACACGCACGAGCCAATTTGTAGTGGACCAATTAAAGACAAAAGTTTCGAGTAGCATAGGGCCTTCGTATTTGAAATGGACCCTATATACCCTTATGTTAAAACGTACTAGGTGGCTACCACGATTTACTAAATAATGCGATTCAGTGTAGGACCTAATCTGAATGACGATGTGTCGGTTCCATTGAATAATGCCCGCTTTCCACTGCGAGCAGAGCGAAGTCATTAATGGGCCCGTTTAACTTTCACTGCTGCTGTGACTCGCAGCCGTCAGCTGAATACTAGTCCTTAGCGAGCGATGAACGTGAAACGGAGCCATTAATGAGTCCGCTCCGCTCTCAGTGGAAAGCGGGCATAACTGTCAAAAACTGACACGCAGAGCGGAGAGCCTACACTGAATCGCATTTAAGAGGTCATGGCAGCCCAGGGGCCTATTTTTCAAAAGCTTGTAATTTGTAATACAAGCGGAAGTCCTTATCTAACTTATGGTATCAAAAAGAGACTTCCACTTGTATTACAAGTCACAAGCTTTCGAGAAACGGACCCCTGAAAGCTTCTAATACATAAATATTTATTAGTTGTTTGAAGTTCACTGATTCCTAAATACTTATATTCCATTTATTTGAACGTTTACCCAACAACGATTTATTTTGACCTTCTCATACTCATAATCACGTCTGCGATGCGATATGACAGGTTGTAATTTTACCGACCATCCTTCATTATAATTTGAACTGCTGCTAATAAGCGCAGCCAATGCAAACATGATCTTTATGAGCTTCCCTTAGAGTTCTTTTTAATTTCGCGGCATGGTTTATGATGCAAAGGAAGTGAGGTCTGCTAACTTTGGTTTTTCGTTTCAAAAATCTAGGTCACGTAAGCTATTGCTTCCAGGCTCTCAAACCAACTCGAACCCTAATCAATGAGCAAATTATCATTAAACACAGACTAATAATCGGTTGCGAAGCCAAAACTTGCGAATATTAAATTGGCAGCTTATTTTTTTTATTTTTTGCAGGTCTTGGTGCATTCGGATCTCAACTGACAGCAATATTAAAGTAAGTACAATTATTTATCAATTATCTTTTTAAGGTTTAAAAATACGTGAGATTAGACAAAACTATTTTTAAGGCAATAACATAGTGGAGGGCAGGGTATATCATGTAGCTTTGTATTACTTTGTTCCGTTTGTATTACTTACCTTTGGCAGAATAAAATACATGTGTCAGATATTTTTTTTTAATTAAACAGATTGTTAAATTAAAACACATTAACAGTCCTTTTCTTTTATATGCCTAGGGAAAAAGGATAGTGATAATTTTGTTTGACGGATATTTTTACCCGGGGGATTGTGAAACAGGCCGTTAGTATCAAAATATTCGACTTCCTCTAACTTTTGAATATCAACACACAATAATTTAAGAAAATCTGGATATAAGTAGGTATACTACAAGTAAATTGTTTATTTGGCGCAGTTGGTAACATTTATAATAGGATACCATCACAGTAGGATAACGCATCACGCTACTTTACGAAATAAATATTCAGTAAATGGGTCAAACTTAAAATCATGTTACGAGTCTTTCCGGTGGACATTTTAAAAGTTAAGGGCTATGAGAGTTAATTTTCTTATTAAACCCTTATTGTCTTTTAAAGGCACTCCTTTCCTATTTAATTGTATGATAAAAATCACGACTACACTCCTACCAGTTGCTTACTATTGGCCACAGGAAAGAGGGGCTCTACAGTTCAGTTAACAGCCTGTGGACAGGTAGTAATGATTTTTATCATACAAAGCAATCGAAAAGGAGGACGTCTTAATGAAGATTAGGCTTTCATAAGAAAATCAAGCTTTATAGGCCTTAACTTTTAGATTGTCCACCGGAAAGACTCCGAACATGGGTTTGCGTTTGACCCAAATTTTATAGGGACTAGAACACATTTTAAAATTTTTATACACGCGCGAAATTTCTCTCAAAACTGTATGACTCCTTGCTTAAACAAACTCGCAACATAGGCATTATCGCACTTGTTATATCCGAAATAAGAACACTGTGTTTAATGAACTTATTTTATTGGAGCTTAACCAAAACTTGACTTTACACAAGATCCGATGCAGCCGAAGAGAGCGTTCCAATTCACACATACTACACTCTCCCGGACTAATGCTAAAACTAATCTAGTTTTACTTAAGTCTAGATACATCATAAAGGACTATCTGTTAATCCTATTGTAACTCTACAGGAACTACAACAATGGTGATTGGCTTAACTCACCTAATTAAACCTAAATATATATCTTGGCATCATTGTAAATAAATGCAAGTTGGACTTGGCCTACGATACAAAACTTAAATCTAATTACTATCTACATCCTCATTACAATACACCATTTGATCAATATGGCGTTTCCATCTCATACCTTGAACCTCAACTATATATGTTAAATCTGGAACAGATTCTGACACTATTATGCCCACTATCCAGGGCTTACAACCCTTTCTATAGTCTCTGACCATCACTTTTTGCCCTACTAGAAAATTAACTTTTCTTCTACCTGCCTTTCTCCCTTCCGGCTCTGATATATTTTCAGATATAGGTGAAGGTTTAAGGCAACTAAATCTGTTCCTTAATTCCCTCCCCAGCAACAAACGAGCTGGCGTTTCACCTGTCGTCCTATGAGGTGTGGTTCTATAGTCAAACAAAAATAAATTGATTGCTGAGTTAACACTGAATCCATTTTCTCTTATTTTGGTCACAGCGGACTTGAAAGTCTGTACAAATTTCTCTGCGGCTCCATTTGTCGCTGGGTGATAGGGTGGTGAAAATATTTGTTTAATACTATGTTCTTTACAATAGTTGTTAAATTCCACACTTGTAAATGTGGTTTGGTTATCAGTGACCAGCTGATTGGGATATCCAAACCGGCTGAATAATTTATCTAGTACATCAATTGTTTTAGCTGCTGTCATGTTTGACATTTCGAAAGCCTCTGGCCATTTACTATAGCTATCTATAATGATTAAATACATTTTATTATAATATGGCCCTAAAAAATCCGCATGAAGTCGATACCAAGCTACAGGCGGTGTTGGCCATGCCTGTGGTGATTTCATTGGATTTTTTAGATTAGTTAAACATATTATACAAGATTTTCCAATATTTTCAATTTCTGAATTTAAATTAGGCCACCAAAAATAAGAACGGGCAATTTCTTTCATACGAACAATACCAAAATGAGTTTTATGTAAGCTTTTTAACACTGCTTTCTGATTTGTTTCTGGAATAATTACTCTATGTCCCCAAAGTAAACAGCCCTGATCCATACTAATTTCAGTTCTTCTATTATAAAATGGTAAAAGTTCTGACTTAATTAAAATTTTATTTGGCCAACCTGTTCTACAATATTCAATGACTTTACATAGGAGTGCATCTTTTTTGGTATTTTCTTCTATCACTTTAAAATTTAAATATTCTATTTCAGAACTGTTTGTGTATAGTATCTGCATACTTTCAACTTTATTAATTGGATGTACAAAGTGATTGGTAGATTCTGTATTGTCCGGATGTCTGGACAAGTAATCTGCGGGATTATTGTTAGTTTTTATGTGTTTAATTTTATAGTTGAAAGCTGAGAGAAATATAGCATAGTGCTGTAACCGCTTCGCAGCCATTTTTGGTATTCCTTTTGTTGGACCAAATATCCTGACTAGTGCAGAACTGTCAGTTTCTAATTCAAAATGTCGGCCATAAATATAGTTGTAGAACTTAGTGACCGCGAAGACTATTCCCATAGCCTCCTTGTCTATAGCTGCATATTTTTGTTCGGTGGCATTTAATTTTTTGCTTGCATACGCTATAGGCCTAACTATTCCGTCTGGGTCCCGATTGGATAAGACAGCACCCAGTCCATGATTTGAGGCATCAGAAGTCACAATAATTGGGAGGTCTGGATTGAAGTGTCTTAAATTTTCGGCTGATGCTAATTTATTTTTAATTGTGTCAAACGACTTTTGACAATCTGCTGTCCAATTAAATTTATTTAATTTAGTACATTCATACAATGGACTAAGGATTTTAGCCATGTCCCTTAGAAATCGGGAGTAATAATTGATTTTTCCTAAAAATGATTTCAGCGATGTTAGATTCGTTGGTGCAGGGACCTTCAACAATGGCTCAATGTTTGAGCGTATGATACTCATTCCTTCCTTATTTATACGAAATCCAAACACATCTATGTGGCTTGTGAAAAGCTTACATTTTTCAGGTTTTAATTTGAAGTTACATTCTTGTAGTCTATTAAGCACTTTTACTAGGGTTTCATAGGTTTCTTGTAGACTTTTCCCTGCCACGTAGATGTTATCAATAAATACAATGGTATTTGGTATATCTATAAGTTTTTTACACATCAGTCTTTGAAAAGAGCCTGGGCCAGTATTAACTCCATATGGTAAATATTTGTATTTATATGTTCCAAACTCTGTTACAATGGTAGTTAATAACTGGCTCTCCTCACTCAAAGCGGCTTGTAAGTAAGCTTCTCGAAGATCAAGCTCGCAGTAGTATTCTCCCTGTTTTAATGTTTCAAAAATATCCTCTACATGTGGAAGGGGGTAGTGATCAATTTCCAAATTTGGATTTAAAGTGACTTTATAATCCCCACAAAGTCTTACAGATCCATCTGGTTTTATTATTGGTACTACTGGTGTACCCCACTGACTCTGTTCGACTGGCACAATGCGGCCATTTTGCTGTAATCTGTTAATTTCATGTTTTACCTTATCGCGAAGTGCATATGGAACACGACGAACAGGCAGAAATTTTGGCACTGCATCTTTTTTTAATTTTAGTGAAATTGCTTCACCTTTAAATGCGCCCCACCCCGGGCTGAATACTGCTGCGAACTCCTGATCAATTAGTTGTTTGGCATCTGAAACATTTTTTACCAACTTATTAGAATCACAGACTGCTACATTTGTAAAGTTTGGGGGCCACATATTTAATTGTTTTAGCCAATCCCTACCCATCAAACAAGGTGTACCATTATGTGAGACAAATACATTTAATT
>JALPQI010012494.1:0-31988 GCA_025490895.1 Thaumatotibia leucotreta | reverse complement strand
GTTTTTCTAAAAAAACCGGTTCCGATCCCTGCTATCAACTATGCGTATAGACGGATTAGGAGGTAAATGCCCATAATCGCCACGCCGGGCAAGCGGATTGGCGATCGCAGTAATGTGTCCACTATGATGACGCTGCTGCCCATCATCAATCTTTTATCAAATAATGGTCAGTGACACTTCAATCCTTTAGTCGACTCTTACAACACCCGAAGGAGGAGTTGGGGTGGTGACAAATGTATTCTTACTGCCGTCACCACACTGCCAATTGCAACTATATTGGAAGAGAATTCTGTGACTAACTTGCTGGAGAATCTTGCAACATTCTACTAAAGTACCTGTAAAGGATGAACAATATTGCTTTGCTCTTCCGCGATACAGAACGTGTAGTTAATTAGTGTAACCCGCTATAATAATTACTTGCGTATTTTTTGCATGCAATTAATTTGTCACCCTCCCGCCGCATAAATAAATACGCAAATAACTATAACAAACCACCACCAATAACACTATACTCATCCTTTAATATGGACTTCCGCAAAGTAACGCCTGATTCAATTAATTACTTAAAGTACCTGTGTTTGAGGGCAGTGTCTCTTACTAAAGTACCTGTGTTTAAGGGCAGTGTCTCTTACTAAAGTACCTGTGTTTAAGGGCAGTGTCTCTTACTAAAGTACCTGTGTTTGAGGGCAGTGTCTCTTACTAAAGTACCTGTGTTTAAGGGCAGTGTCTCTTACTAAAGTACCTGTGTTTAAGGGCAGTGTTTTTTCCAAAAGTACCTGTGTTTGAGGGCAGTGTCTCTTACTAAAGTACCTGTGTTTAAGGGCAGTGTCTCTTACTAAAGTACCTGTGTTTAAGGGCAGTGTCTCTTACTAAAGTACCTGCGTTTAAGGGCAGTGTCTCTTACTAAAGTACCTGTGTTTAAGGGCAGTGTCTCTTACTAAAGTACCTGTGTTTGAGGGCAGTGTCTCTTACTAAAGTACCTGTGTTTAAGGGCAGTGTCTCTTACTAAAGTATCTGTGTTTAAGGGCAGTGTCTCTTACTAAAGTACCTGTGTTTAAGGGCAGTGTCTCTCACTAAAGTACCTGTGTTTAAGGGCAGTGTCTCTTACTAAAGCACCTGTGTTTAAGGGCAGTGTCTCTTACTAAAGTACCTGTGTTTAAGGGCAGTGTCCTCTCACTAAAGTACCTGTGTTTAAGGGCAGTGTCTCTCACTAAAGTACCTGTGTTTAAGGGCAGTTTCTCTCACTAAAGTACCTGTGTTTAAGGGCAGTGTCTCTCGCTAAAGTACCTGTGTTTAAGGGCAGTGTCTCTCACTAAAGTACCTGTGTTTAAGGGCAGTGTCTCTTACTAAAGTACCTGTGTTTAAGGGCAGTGTCTCTTACTAAAGTACCTGTGTTTAAGGGCAGTGTCTCTTACTAAAGTACCTGTGTTTAAGGGCAGTGTTTCTCACTAAAGTACCTGTGTTTAAGGGCAGTGTCTCTTACTAAAGTACCTGTGTTTAAGGGCAGTGTCTCTTACTAAAGTACCTGTGTTTAAGGGCAGTGTCTCTCGCCATATCAGCGGCGAGTTGCTGCACGAGCGACAGCAGCACATGCTGTCTCAGCTGGCAGGGCGGCGCGAACACGCGCGCGGGGTCGGCGGCGCGGCACGCGGCCATCACTAGTGCTAGGTCCGACGCGGAGAGAGCTAGTTGGAAGGCACCGTTTACGTCGCCGCTGCTCATTAGCGATTGGATTTGGGCGACTTGCATCTGTGGATGTTTGGAACGGTTAGATGTGTTGATGAAGATTGAGGATGAGATTGTTCAAGAGATGGAAGAATATACAGAATATTGACAGAACGAGATTGTAAGCAATCAAAATCGATTTACTAATTGAAAATATTTCATATATAAGGGCATTTTCACTTCTAGGTGCACCCAATTAGCTTAACTCTCACAAAAAAGTTAACTTCGATGTTAGCTTTGTAACGACACTTAAGCATTAAGAGTCCGGTATACTATATTTTCAATTTCGCTCAACTTTGCAACGTGATATTACAGTAACTAACACTTATGATACAAGTTTTGATAAATAAATTGAATGATTGTTTCAATAAAAAGTGAATAAGTGTAAAAAAAATTTCAATTTGTTGATACATTTTGAATAATCCAGCTTTTTCCAACAGCTGTTTACCCATTTTCTACTCGAAGAGGTTGAAACGGCTCTCTTTTTCACGATAGACTCGACATTAGAACCATATATAAAAATAACATAGTATTCGATTGATAGTCTTCTACGGAATAAGTGGAAAAAAAAACAATTTTATATGAATTTAAGTAGTTAAAAAATATTTACATTCGGTGAGATTCGCAAGAAATACACGAAGAACAGCCGAGTTTACTGCCTATACAAGAGCATTAAATTCATTTAAAAATATACTAAAATAAACTTCAGTTCATGCACTATCATTAAAAAAATATATATGCATACATATTCATAGACTTTATTTGTAAAAACTGTTCGTAAAGTTTACTCGAAATTCGTAATAAAATAACTGACGCGAGCGCAGTGCCGTCAGACCGCTCCGAGAGCTCACAACGGGAGGACGTATCGCTCTGCGCTGTACTCGCTGTAGCGGTCGTTCACCCCTAGTCGCGTGCGCTACCCAGATGTAGCCAGTGAACATAAAGTGATTTGCGATTCTTGATCCTTTGGTAAGTAAAAATTATTATTAAGGTATTTTTTTGTAGATCGTTGAGTTTTTAGTACTAGTATACAATAATATTTTAGTACTTATTTGACATAGTTTTTTAATTCTAATTTATTGAAGAGATGTTCTTATTAAAACTGTTAAAATGTATTTTTTTTTTCAATACGATATTCAATAATTTTAATATAACCTGATATAAGGCTTCCATCGGTAGAAAAGAGACAAATTAAAAAAGGGGCGATGCCATGGGTATGATTACGCCCATCGCAATATTAATAACTCACAGTTTTTAAAAGAAATAAAATTTGGTTTGCCAGATTATAAAAAAGATGGCTGAGGCTAATTTCCTTATAGAGCATACTGTTTAGGTTGCTGCTTATAGAAAGGTAATTGAAACTTTTGGACATGGATCGTATACCGATATTATTTCATTGTGTATTTTTAATCTGATTTTAATTTTTGATTGTCCTTTCCTAAATACACAATAATAATAAAAAACAATGAAAATTGGTCAATCAATATGTGAAGTAGGTATGTATATTGTTAGATATATCGGTGAGATATTGTAACAAAGTGTTTTAAATAAATGATGTATGTCATAATAACAATACTCTAGACAAGTCAGTATAAATAAGGATTAAGGATACAAATATGTAGGTAGCTATAAAAACTGTAAAGTATATTATTTTGTCACAGATGGTTTTTGCTGAAACCCATTGGAATACAACAATTGTCGGAGTCCTTGCGTGAAATGCAACACCAAAATAATCCAACCACAACGTACAAGACTTACTCAAAATGTGGTTAATTTATTCTACAGCCATGGAACTGAACTACTCAGCTATTTTATGTGTGTTTATGCAAAATGCTTTTAGCATGAAAATACAGATAATCTTTGGAGTATTTTACGAATTAACGTGTGGGCAGAGTGTGAAGCTTAATTCGTTTTTAGCTTATTTAACATTTCTTCTTTACAATTTTTTTACGTTTGAGCTTGAAACATATCTTGATTTTAGCTGTCATCATTCGGATTTGGATTGGAGTTAACATACCACTAGCTTTTCGCTTTTCACTAAATAATCATGACTGTGTTCATTACTTTTTTTTTCGTTTTAACCCTTTTCCTATTTTCTTCGTCTACAATCCATGATCACATGTTACTATCCTTGCTCGTTCGTTTCAATCATGTCTTGGAGCTAAAATATTATGAGGGCATAAACAAAACTTGTGGATTTTGTATTGTATCAGTCGTATTTGGGTGTTGAATGTATAATTTATTTTTATTATATTAACAGATCCTTTAATTATAGATGTAATTACGGTCCGTCATATCAAAAACCGTAACCGTAAATATGGCGTAGTAAAAAGAAGAAAAAAAAATTGTGGGTCTAAAAATCCTAATCAAGACCGCTACAATGCCAGCGTATCTTCAATAACAGAGAAGGTTTATAAACTCATAATAATCGTTGTATTTTGATACGTATAAATTAAGAAAATTAAATAAACCATTTTTTAAATATATATGTATATGTATATATATATATATATATATATATATATATATATATATATAAATAATATAAAAGTATTAAATTTATTAACATCGTCTCATGAAAAATTATTTTTTTAATGAATCTTCAGGACCCTGTGTCTGACCCAGACCCTGATTACAATGCGTGTTTTCAACTTGCGACGAATGCGGCGTGAGCTGGAACTACACTGCGTCGAGAGTTACCGCCTACAGTTCGACAACAAGCTGTTCTACGTTAGTGAATACCGTTTTTCTCAGCGCTGCGCACGTCGAAGTGAAGGCTGTCTTGTCGTCGAGCTCGTTGATGAACGCAGCGTCGAATGTATGAATAAGAGAATAGCATAGCTGAACTTTTTTACGTGGCATTTTTTTCATATGGCACTAGGGTAGGGTAGGGTAGGGCTTGGTTATAATGGGTTATGTAGGTAGACCACAACTAGAACTCGCAGTACGTCAATGCCGACATATCGGGTGCTCAATAATTGCAATTTACATGGTAAATATCCCGTTTTAAGTCACACTAATTAATAATATAAATGACTATGTTAGCTTAAAAACTTATAGAGTTTACTGGTATGCAATGGTAATTAATCTACATACCATCTCATACATTACATGGCATAGTATCTCATACATTAGCATACCATATGGCCATGACTGATCATGGTGGCAATCTTTAGATGAGGCCTATGTTCAGCAGTGGACGTCTTTCGGCTGATATGATGATGATGATGATGATGATACATTACATTTCAAAACAATTAATCTGTCTATTAAGAAGTTCTGGTGTTTATTTCAAGTACCTAGCCCAAGTTGTTTCGGTTGTGCGCTAATGATTTGTATAATAGAAGATGTAGTAAGTATACTCATAATAAGTGTCAAAGTATAAATAATTTATAAAAAGACATATATAATATACAATAAATGTTTAATACAAAATTATCTTGAACTTTCATTTAAATTAAAATCGACCAAAAATTTCAAATTTACATTAAACGTATTCAAGTATCAATACTTTTTATAGCGTGCCTAAACAGCGTCGAACATTTCTAGGTATCGTCGCACACCTGCAGTGTTGTTAAAATTGTATTCAACTCTTCAAACAAAATTGTACCTAGTGTTATTACAATAGGGCTCATAATTCGGTGGAATTCTTGCAGATACATGCGAACGCCGACCTTGGGTGTTCAGTTACTGTGTAGAAGTCGTATCATCGCCCAAATTGTGAATTTTTTACATCATCACCGGGTTCTTAAATATTAACAAAAATATTTAATGCTTATCATTTAATCCAGAAAGAATACGCGTATACAGGGCGTCCCAAAGTTATGGGACATGAAGGGGAAGTACCTTAAATATCTTAGATAGCATATTTTGCTGAAAGAAGACTTTATTTTATTTTGAAAATGAAATAATACTGCATTAAAAAAAATCCAAAAAAAAATTTGCTTTTTCTAGGCATCGAACCTACTTTAAAACAAAAAAAAAATTTTTCGTAATTTTATTCTGTCATTCGGAAGAATGGATAAAAAATAACAATTTTCCTTAAGAAACATAGTATCTAAAACTAAAAGAATAACCAAAAAAGTTTGGTTGAAAATTAGAAAAAAAATTGTAGTTGGTTCGATTTCCGGGTGAAGCAAGTAATTTTTTGAAAAACTTTGAATGCAGAATTACTACATTTTAAAAATAACATAAAGTCTTCTTTCAGCAAAATACACTATCTACAATATTTAAGGTACATCCCCTTTATGTCCCATAACTTTGGGACGCCCTGTATGTAATATAAAAACACTAATAAAATGGATTTACGTAAATATTTAATGCTTAATTGGATGCTGTTTTGCAATAATGTGTCAACCCACATCAATTCGTCAATAATTAAAACTCAATTCTATAAATTACTAATTAAAGTTGACATTTTATTGAAAAATGGATGTGGGTTGACGCATTATTGCAAAACGGCATCCAATTGTCGTTACAAAGCTGACATTGAAGTTAACTATTTTTTGAGAGTTAAGCTAATTGGGTGTCGCTAGAAGTGAAAATGCCCAAGAGCTTTATAAAACAGAAATCCTGTGCTAATTCCCATCTCCAATCAATCAGGAAGTTCTTTGTTTCTATAAAAATCATACAAACCTAGGTTATAGACGTTAGGGCGCGGCTCCACTGAGGCGGAGAGGAGCGGAGATGTACAAAATTGGCCAATGAGACCGCATGACAGTGTTTGAATTTTGAATTTGAAGAATGTAATTAGTCAATTTTGCAGCTCCTCCCCGCCTCAGTGGAGCCGCACCCTTATAGTTATACTTTAAATCGGGCTTACAAGGCAAAGTAAACAAAGGTAAGTGATTTGATTACTGATTACTTCTAAATCGTTAGAGAATCATAATTTTGTACTAAGCAAAATGTCTATGAACATAACCTTTTTCTATTTTAGTATGTATACGTATAAACGACGATATATTACTTATACTACTTTTACTATACATCTATCATCATCTATTTTACAGACCCGCTTGGAAGAGCATGGTGCATCAAGCAACAAACCCTTCAAGCTAGACACGACCTTCAGAAATGAAGATGCCGACTAAGAAGAAAACTTACTATAAAAGTACCCTAGTATGCGAAATAACATACTATTCATTAAATGTAAAGAATTTGATGACCTACCAAATCACAATTTATGTTTTCTATATTGCTACAATAACACACTATTCCATTTTATAATGATTTCTAAAATACCAATACGTTTATTTAATAGTACATTTTTATGCAACAAGTTTAATTAGATGACGATGAAAGAGGCAATACAGTAATATTGAATCGGGGAAATCATATAAAGGTACTTGTACTAGGAAGGGTAGGGATTCTTGAACACAGTTCCGCGTTAAATGCCGCTGAGGCTTCTGAAAACAACCATTTTTGTAATGTATTATGTTTTTGTGTATTCGACTATACAAACTTGGATTATAATTAGGCCAATATAATAAACACGCTTGCAAAAAAAATCAGAACTATCAGATTTGCGTACAAAATATTTGTAATATAAATTTCTTTTTTCGAACTGTCAAAACGATCACCACTATGGAATTTTATATGAAATACTCAAAAGTGACGTCACGTTTGAGTACTGTCAAATGACCTACTCTTTTAAGTTTTTTTCAATTTATTAAATAGAAGGCCTATACAAAAAATACTGCAATATACATCTTAGCATTAATTTCTTCGTGTATTATGTCGTGCATAATGTTAAATAATTTATGTTAACTACAGTCATCACTCATCACCCCTATTGCGGAGCGGCTAGCGTTATCCTTAATCATTGCGTGTGATCCCAATTAACCACCGTACATACATTGTGATTGTGTGACACCGTACGTGTGTTAACCACGCAATAAACAGATAACACGCTCGCCGCGCTGCATTTCGCGCGATCCGTGGCCGACGCGTTAGGCTGGTTCCTGTGTCACGCGGAGGTGCTAGGCGCGGACCGTCCGCAAAAGTCGTTTCAGTATCGCGCTGACTATTTCGGAGTACAGACGCAAACAATGCATCCAATGTGGAGAGTGAGAGAGATGTTGCGCGGACGCGTGGTACTGAAAGGCTCACTGGAGTGCTCGTCGCGTGAGCAGCAATCCGTGCAGAGGGCCGTCCCTGCGAATGCCTCCGCGCCAGTCTGAAACGCGCCACTGATTCCATACATATTGCTCCGCGCGGGCGGTCCGTGTGACACACGAACCAGCCTTAGTGTGCAGCCCCGTGGGTCGCGTCTCGCGGCGCGTCCGGCGAGGCGGGCAGCTGCGCCAAGAGCGTCCAAGGGATGTTGACAGCGTGCACAAGCATACGTCTGCGTTTGTTTAGCATGGGCGCCCCGCGAGTAGTGTCTACTCGGGCCTTAAACTAAGATATAAATGTGTAGTGTGTTATGAGTGTAACGCGAGTGCGCGCGCGACATCTGCACGCTGCGTGTTTGTCGCACCCACCATTCTACTTGTGTAGCTGTACACCTGACGTTACCTGTCGGTCCTGCTGCGTGTTTGTCGCACCCACCATTCTACTTGTGTAGCTGTACACCTGACGTTACCTGTCGGTCCTGCTGCGTGTTTGTCGCACCCACCATTCTACTTGTGTAGCTGTACACCTGACGTTACCTGTCGGTCCTGCTGCGTGTTTGTCGCACCCACCATTCTACTTGTGTAGCTGTACACCTGACGTTACCTGTCGGTCCTGCTGCGTGTTTGTCGCACCCACCATGCTACTGTAGCTGTACACCTGACGTTACCTGTCGGTCCTGCTGCGTGTTTGTCGCACCCACCATGCTACTGTAGCTGTACACCTGACGTTACCTGTCGGTCCTGCTGCGTGTTTGTCGCACCCACCATGCTACTGTAGCTGTACACCTGACGTTACCTGTCGGTCCTGCTGCGTGTTTGTCGCACCCACCATGCTACTGTAGCTGTACACCTGACGTTACCTGTCGGTCCTGCTGCGTGTTTGTCGCACCCACCATGCTACTGTAGCTGTACACCTGACGTTACCTGTCGGTCCTGCTGCGTGTTTGTCGCACCCACCATGCTACTGTAGCTGTACACCTGACGTTACCTGTCGGTCCTGCTGCGTGTTTGTCGCACCCACCATGCTACTGTAGCTGTACACCTGACGTTACCTGTCGGTCCTGCTGCGTGTTTGTCGCACCCACCATGCTACTGTAGCTGTACACCTGACGTTACCTGTCGGTCCTGCTGCGTGTTTGTCGCACCCACCATGCTACTGTAGCTGTACACCTGACGTTACCTGTCGGTCCTGCTGCGTGTTTGTCGCACCCACCATGCTACAGTAGCTGTACACCTGACGTTACCTGTCGGTCCTGCTGCGTGTTTGTCGCACCCACCATGCTACTGTAGCTGTACACCTGACGTTACCTGTCGGTCCTGCTGCGTGTTTGTCGCACCCACCATGCTACTGTAGCTGTACACCTGACGTTACCTGTCGGTCCTGCTGCGTGTTTGTCGCACCCACCATGCTACTGTAGCTGTACACCTGACGTTACCTGTCGGTCCTGCTGCGTGTTTGTCGCACCCACCATGCTACTGTAGCTGTACACCTGACGTTACCTGTCGGTCCTGCTGCGTGTTTGTCGCACCCACCATGCTACTGTAGCTGTACACCTGACGTTACCTGTCGGTCCTGCTGCGTGTTTGTCGCACCCACCATGCTACTGTAGCTGTACACCTGACGTTACCTGTCGGTCCTGCTGCGTGTTTGTCGCACCCACCATGCTACTGTAGCTGTACACCTGACGTTACCTGTCGGTCCTGCTGCGTGTTTGTCGCACCCACCATGCTACTGTAGCTGTACACCTGACGTTACCTGTCGGTCCTGCTGCGTGTTTGTCGCACCCACCATGCTACTGTAGCTGTACACCTGACGTTACCTGTCGGTCCTGCTGCGTGTTTGTCGCACCCACCATGCTACTGTAGCTGTACACCTGACGTTACCTGTCGGTCCTGCTGCGTGTTTGTCGCACCCACCATGCTACTGTAGCTGTACACCTGACGTTACCTGTCGGTCCTGCTGCGTGTTTGTCGCACCCACCATGCTACTGTAGCTGTACACCTGACGTTACCTGTCGGTCCTGCTGCGTGTTTGTCGCACCCACCATGCTACAGTAGCTGTACACCTGACGTTACCTGTCGGTCCTGCTGCGTGTTTGTCGCACCCACCATGCTACAGTAGCTGTACACCTGACGTTACCTGTCGGTCCTGCTGCGTGTTTGTCGCACCCACCATGCTACTGTAGCTGTACACCTGACGTTACCTGTCGGTCCTGCTGCGTGTTTGTCGCACCCACCATGCTACTGTAGCTGTACACCTGACGTTACCTGTCGGTCCTGCTGCGTGTTTGTCGCACCCACCATGCTACTGTAGCTGTACACCTGACGTTACCTGTCGGTCCTGCTGCGTGTTTGTCGCACCCACCATGCTACTGTAGCTGTACACCTGACGTTACCTGTCGGTCCTGCTGCGTGTTTGTCGCACCCACCATGCTACTGTAGCTGTACACCTGACGTTACCTGTCGGTCCTGCTGCGTGTTTGTCGCACCCACCATGCTACTGTAGCTGTACACCTGACGTTACCTGTCGGTCCTGCTGCGAGGTGTGCGAGGCGGTCTTGGCGGGCGAGTGCGCGCGCGACATCTGCACGCTGCGTGTTTGTCGCACCCACCATTCTACTTCTTTCTCTAGCACCCTGGGAATAGAATACGAAGTCATTTAATATTCAGTTACCGCAAGTTGTCATCAACAGTATCTTGCGCTATGAAAGCCGTAAAAACATCTGATAAAATCTTATGTTTACAGATATAAAAGCGTGTCACATATTTTTACGGCCTTTATATCAACACTCAAAAACAATAATATTTGTAGCCCCTCAGAAGGTGATTCTGAAAAGATTCTCGTTTCATACTGGTATCAACAGACATCACTTACACAGACAGCCGCCAATATCCAAATTAATTTCGTAACGCATATAGTGCGACGCGTCACGGACGAACAATGTCGTGACACTGGACGCTCGCCACTCGGGCCTTCACTAGTCCGAACGACTAGGGTTTGGATACCGGTTACATTTTCAAACGTAACGCCTCCGAGTGCCTTGCTCACTTGTGCGGAGTGACGTCACGGCTGCGGCGGTTCCTCGCCTTGCGGACAACACACAGCGACACTCACGGGCGCACAGTGTCGCGCAGCATGGCGGCGAGGTGCTGCTGGGTGAGCGGCGGCGGCGCGGCCAGTAGCGCCTCCGAGTGCCGCGTGAGCGCCGTGCGGAGTGACGTCACGGCTGCGGCGGTTCCTCGCCTTGCGGACAACACACAGCGACACTCACGGGCGCACAGTGTCGCGCAGCATGGCGGCGAGGTGCTGCTGGGTGAGCGGCGGCGGCGCGGCCAGTAGCGCCTCCGAGTGCCGCGTGAGCGCCGTGCGGAGTGACGTCACGGCTGCGGCGGTTCCTCGCCTTGCGGACAACACACAGCGACACTCACGGGCGCACAGTGTCGCGCAGCATGGCGGCGAGGTGCTGCTGGGTGAGCGGCGGCGGCGCGGCCAGTAGCGCCTCCGAGTGCCGCGTGAGCGCCGTGCGGAGTGACGTCACGGCTGCGGCGGTTCCTCGCCTTGCGGACAACACACAGCGACACTCACGGGCGCACAGTGTCGCGCAGCATGGCGGCGAGGTGCTGCTGGGTGAGCGGCGGCGGCGCGGCCAGTAGCGCCTCCGAGTGCCGCGTGAGCGCCGTGCGGAGTGACGTCACGGCTGCGGCGGTTCCTCGCCTTGCGGACAACACACAGCGACACTCACGGGCGCACAGTGTCGCGCAGCATGGCGGCGAGGTGCTGCTGGGTGAGCGGCGGCGGCGCGGCCAGTAGCGCCTCCGAGTGCCGCGTGAGCGCCGTGCGGAGTGACGTCACGGCGCCGGCGGTGCCGCGTTCCACCGCCGCTCGGGCTGATGCTTCAGTGTTCGCTGCAACTGGGAAATTAAAAGTTTAGATAGTGTAACCCCCTTATTTTTAAACGTTTGTTAACTTAACAAGCCGCTAATAATTGTTTGTCCCTTTCGATCTTAACAATGTGTCCATAAGAGTAAAGTGGACAATTATTAGCGGCTTGTTAAGTTAACAGACGTTTATGAATAAGGGGGTTAAGCTTTTGGACTATAACGTGCTCCAGACAACAAGCGGTCACGATTATTCACTCGAGATGGAACTTTACGTAATAACGCGTAAGTCTCTATTGTATCAGTGACGTTGGCGGCTGTAGCTGCTTTTCCGGCGTCGCCTATTTCTGTCAAAAGGTTAAAAAGTACTCTGGTAGGGAGCACGATTTAGTAAACGCAGCGTACAACGTTTACCTACAAAAAGAACAGACGTATGGAGTCTCGAAACGCGTCGCGGACGGTGGACGCCACGGACGGTCTACAGAGAAATAGCACTTTACGTATCACCTCGTAATTAGCTATTGTATCGGAAACGTTGACGGCTCGTTGGCATCTCGTGGCAAGACTTTCCTGCGTCGGCTGTTTCTGCCAAAAGGTTAAAAAGTGCTCTAGTAGGGACCATGGCAAACGCAGCGTAGAACATTCACCTACAAAACGGACAGACCTTATAAAGCCCGCCGGAAGACACGACGAAATGGAACTTTACATATTACCGCGTAAGTCGCTAATATTGTATCGGCGATGTTGACTGCTGTAACCGTCGTTGGCGTTTGTGACAAGACTTTCCGGCGTATGGCTGTCGAAAGTGTAGTGTTTATCTATTCATAGATATAGTTAGCACCTATATTGCTGTCTCGGGCACACGGATTTAGGTAAGACAGTCGAGTGACAGCCACGGAGAGAGACGGGCGTCTACATGACATTGGTGTGTTATCGAACCAGTGACTACGATATTATAGTGTCATAGGGAGTACTACAGAAAGGTAAAAAAGTGCTCTAGCCTCGTCCTGCCCGTCATACAAAGTGTGAGCTATTGAAATTTAAACCTAATGTGTTTGAAAATATAGTCGCTTTTCTTTTGTTCTACATTTTACAAAAAGATAAATAATTTTGAGTGTAATTTCAACCTAAATGAGCTATACATTAATTATTTGCCAAAAATCGAATATGTCCTTTATAAATCACATTGGGCAGGACGAGGCTAGTAGAGACCATGGCAAACGCAGCATAGAACGTTCACCTACAAAACGAACAAACGACCTTATAAAGCCCGCCGGAAGACACTAAATAACATGAAACTCACATTCCTTGGTGCCAAAAGTCACACAGACGCCAATTATAGACGCCAATAACAGTGTATCGCAGCGTAGAACGTTGACCTACAAAACAGACCAACGAAGTTATGAATGAAATGGTGGACATTTAATCATGGAACTCACATTCCTTGGTGCCCTGTTGGAAGGCGCGGGTGACCTGTCGGAACATGTCGGCGTGTGCGCGTTCCACGGCGGGTAGCACGCTGTCCCGCATGGCGTCGCGGACGGTGGACGCCACCTACGGTCTACAGCGGAATGGAACTATACGTAATACCGCGTAAGTCGCTATTGTATCGGCGATGTTGACGGCTGTAGCTATCGTTGGCATACGTGGCAAGACTTTCCCGTGTCGCCTATGACTAAGGTCCGACCCAGATTCTCGGCCGCGAACTAAATTGTACTAGTCTCGGTCTCGGCCAAGATAAAATCCATAGTCTCAGTCGGACCTTACCTATGACTGTCAAAACGTTAAAAAGTGCTCTAGTAGAGACCATGGCAAACGCAGCGTAGAACATTCGCCTACAAAACGAACAGACGACCTTATAAAGCCCGCCGGAAGACACAAAATAACATGAAACTCACATTCCTTGGTGCCAAAAGGTTAAAAAGTGGTCTGGTAGGGACCACAGTGTATCGCAGCGTAGGACATTCACCTATAAAACAGACCGACGAACTTATGAATGAAATGGTGGACATTTACCCCCTTATTCATAAACGTCTGCTAACTTAACAAGCCGCTAATAATTGTGTGTCCCTTTTGCTCTTATGGATACATTGTCAAACAATTATTAGCGGCTTGTTAAGTTAGCAGACGTTTATGAATAAGGGGGGTTAATCGTGGAACTCACATTCCTAGGTGCCCTGTTGGAAGGCGCGGGTGACCTGTCGGAACATGTCGGCGTGTGCGCGTTCTACGGCGGGCAGCACGCTGTCCCGCATGGCGTCGCGGACGGTGGACGCCACCTACGGTCTACAGCGGAATGGAACTTTACGTATTACCGCGTAAGTCGCTATTGTATCAGCGACGTTGACGGCTGTAGCTATCGTTGGCAAGACTTTCCGGTGTCGCCTATGACTGCCAAAACGTTAAAAAGTGCTCTAGCAGGGACCATGGCAAACACAGCGTAGAACATTCACCTACAAAATGAACAGACCTTAGAAAGCCCGTCAGAAGATTAAATAACATGTAGCTATAGTTGGCATCCCTGGCAAGACTTTCCTGACACCTATTTCTCTCAAAAGTGGTCTAGTACGGACCAGTGTATCGCGGCGTAGGACATTCACCTACAAAACGGACCGACGACCTTATGAATGAAATGGTGGACATTTAATCGTGGAACTCGCATTCCTTAGTGCCCTGTTGGAAGGCGCAGGTGACCTGTCGGAACCTGTCAGCGTGTCAAACCATGGCAAACGCAGCATAGAACGTTCACCTACAAAACGAACAAACGACCTTATAAAGCCCGCCGGAAGACACTAAATAACATGAAACTCACATTCCTTGGTGCCAAAAGGTTAAAATATGGTCTGGTAGTGACCACAGTGTATCGCAGCGTAGGACATTCACCTATAAAACGGACCGACGAACTTATGAATGAAATGGTGGACATTTACCCCCTTATTCATAAACGTCTGCTAACTTAACAAGTCGCTAATAATTGTTTGTCCCTTTCAGTCTTAACAATGTGTCCATAAGAGCAAAAGGGACACATTAATCATGGAACTCACATTCCTTGGTGCCCTGTTGGAAGGCGCGGGTGACCTGTCGGAACATGTAGGCGTGTGCGCGTTCTACGGCGGGTAGCACGCTGTCCCGCATGGCGTCGCGGACGGTGGACGCCACCTACGATCTACAGCGGAATGGAACTTTACGTATTACCGCGTAAGTCGCTATTGTATCGGCGACGTTGACGGCTATAGCTATCGTTGGCATCCCGTGGAAAGACTTTCCTGAGTTGACTGTTTCTGTCAAAAGGTTAAAAAGTGCTCTAGTAGGGACCATGGCAAAAGTAGCGTAGAACGTTCACCTACAAAACGAACAGACGACCTTATAAAGCCCGCCGGAAGACGCGACGAAATGGAACTTTACGTATTACCGCGTAAGTCGCTAATATTGTATCGGCGATGTTGACTGCTGTAACCGTCGTTGGCGTTTGTGACAAGACTTTCCGGCGTATGGCTGTCGAAAGGTTAAAAAGTGCTCTAGTAGAGACCATGGCAAACGCAACGTAGAACATTCACCTACAAAACGAACAAATGACCTTATAAAGCCCGCCGGAAGACACTAAATAACATGAAACTCACATTCCTTGGTGCCAAAAGGTTAAAAAGTGGTCTGGTAGGGACCACAGTGTATCGCAGCGTAGGACGTTCTCCTACAAAACAGACCGACGAACTTATGAATGAAATGGTGGACATTTACCCCCTTATTCATAAACGTCTGCTAACTTAACAAGCCGCTAATAATTGTTCGTCCCTTTCAGTCTTAACAATTGTCCATAAGAGCAAAAGGGACACATTAATCGTGGAACTTACATTCCTTGGTGCCCTGTTGGAAGGCGCGGGTGACCTGTCGGAACATGTCGGCGTGTGCGCGTTCTACGGCGGGTAGCACGCTCACCACCTACGATCTACAGCGGAATGGAACTTTACGTATTACCGCGTAAGTCGCTATTGTATCGGCGATGTTGACGGCTGCAGCTATCGTTGGCATACGTGGCAAGACTTTCCGGTGTCGCCTATTTATGTCAAAAGCTTAAAAAGTGCGCTGGTTGCGTTTGCCAAACAGTGGTCCCTCTGTTTGGCAAACGCAACGTAGAACGTTCACCTACAAAACGAACAAACGACCTTATAAAGCCCGCCGGAAGACACGAAATAACACGAAACTCACATTCCTTGGTGCCAAAAGGTTAAAATGTGGTCTGGTAGGGACCACAGTGTATCGCAGCGTAGGACGTTCACCTACAAAACAGACCGTCGAACTTATGAATGAAACGGTGGACATTTAATCGTGGAACTTACATTCTTTAGTACCCTGTTGGAACACGCGTCGCGGACGGTGGACGCCACCTACGGTCTACAGCGGAATGGAACTTTACCTATTACCGCGTAAGTCGCTATTGTATCGGCGATGTTGACGGCTGTAGCTATCGTTGGCATACGTGGCAAGACTTTCCGGTGTCGCCTATGACTGCCAAAACGCTAAAAAGTGCTCTAGTAGAGATTATGGCAAACGCAGCGTAGAACATTCACCTACAAAACGGACAGACCTTATAAAGCCCGTCAGAAGACTAAATAACATGTAGCTATCGTTGGCATCCGTGGCAAGACTTTCCTGACACCTATTTCTCTCAAAAGTGGTCTAGTACGGACCAGTGTATCGCGGCGTAGGACATTCACCTACAAAACGGACCAACGAACTTATGGATGAAATGTTGTACATTTAATCATGAAACTCACATTCCTTGGTGCCCTGTTGGAAGGCGCGGGTGACCTGTCGGAACATGTCGGCGTGTGACGAACTTATGAATGAAATGGTGGACATTTAATCGTGGAACTCACATTATTTAGTGCCCTGTTGAAAGGCGCGGGTGACTTGTCGGAACATGTCGGCGTGTGCGCGTTCTACGGCGGGTAGCACGCTGTCCCGCATGGCGTCGCGGACGGTGGACGCCACCTACGGTCTACAGCGGAATGGAACTTTACGTATTACCGCGTAAGTCGCTATTGTATCAGTGGCAAGACTTTCCGGTGTCGCCTATTTATGTCAAAAGCTTAAAAAGTGCGCTGGTTGCGTTTGCCAAACAGTGGTCCCTCTGTTTGGCAAACGCAACGTAGAACGTTCACCTACAAAACGAACAAACGAAAAAAAAGCCCCCCGGAAGACACTAAATAACATGAAACTCACATTCCTTGGTGCCAAAAGGTTAAAATGTGGTCTAGTAGGGACCACAGTGTATCGCAGCGTAGAACGTTGACCTACAAAACAGACCGACGAACTTATGAATGAAATGGTGTACATTTGCGGAATGGGACTACGTATTACCGCGTAAGTCGCTATTGTATCAGCGACGTTGACGGCTGTAGCCGTCGTTGGCGTCCGTAGCAAGACTTTCCGGTGTCGCCTATGACTGTCAAAACGTTGAAAAGTGCTCTAGTAGGGACCATGGCAAACGCAGCGTAGAACTGCGCTACAAAACGGACAGACCTTATAAAGCCCGTCAGAAGACTAAATAACATGTAGCTATCGTTGGCATCCCTGGCAAGACTTTCCTGCGTCACCTATTCCTGTCAAAAGCGGCCTGGTAGGACCAAAGTGTATAGCAGCGTAGGACGTTCACCTACAAAACAGACCGACGAACTTATGAATGAAATGGTGGACATTTACCCCCTTATTCATAAACGTCTGCTAACTTAACAAGCCGCTAATAATTGTTTGTCCCTTTCAGTCTTAACAATGTGTCCATAAGAGCAAAAGGGACCCATTAATCGTGGAACTCACATTCCTTGGTGCCCTGTTGGAAGGCGCGGGTGACCTGTCGGAACATGTCGGCGTGTGCGCGTTCTACGGCGGGTAGCACGCTGTCCCGCATGGCGTCGCGGACGGTGGACGCCACCTACGGTCTACAGCGGAATGGAACTACGTATTACCGCGTAAGTCGCTATTGTATCGGCGATGTTGACGGCAGCTATCGTTGGCATACGTGGCAAGATTTTCCGGTGTCGCCTATTTATGTCAAAAGCTTAAAAAGTGCGCTGGTTGCGTTTGCCAAACAGTGGTCCCTCTGTTTGGCAAACGCAACGTAGAACGTTCACCTACAAAACGAACAAATGACCTTATAAAGCCCGCCGGAAGACACTAAATAACATGAAACTTCCTTGGTGCCAAAAGGTTAAAATGTCGTCTGGTAGGGACCACAGTGAATCGCAGCGTAGGACGTTCACCTACAAAACAGACCGACGAACTTATGAATGAAATGGTGGACATTTACCCCCTTATTCATAAACGTCTGCTAACTTAACAAGCCGCTAATAATTGTTTGTCCCTTTCAGTCTTAACAATGTGTCCATAAGAGCAAAAGGGACACATTAATCGTGGAACTCACATTCCTTGGTGCCCTGTTGGAAGGCGCGGGTGACCTGTCGGAACATGTCGGCGTGTGCTCGTTCCACGGCGGGTAGCACGCTGTCCCGCATGGCGTCGCGGACGGTGGACGTCACCTACGATCTACAGCGGAATGGAACTTTACGTATTACCGCGTAAGTCGTTATTGTATCAGCGATGTTGACGGCTGTAGCTATCGTTGGCAAGACTTTCCGGTGTCGCCTATGACTGTCAAAACGTTAAAAAGTGCTCTAGTAGAGACCATGGCAAACACAGCGTAACATTCACCTACAAAACGGACAGACCTTATAAAGCCCGTTAGAAGACTAAATAACATGTTGGCATCAGTGGCAAGTCTTTCCTGCGACACCTATATCTCTCAAAAGTGGTCTAGTACAGTCAAGTGCAAAAATAAGTATCGAAAGAATCCGCTCATAAATATGTTACGACGTTCTTATTACACAGAATTACAGTGCACTGGAACATATTTTTGAACATTTTTGTGTACACCTTATTTTGTCTTTGACTCTACGGACCAGTGTATCGCGGCGTAGGACATTCACCTACAAAACAGACCGACGAACTTATGAATGAAATGGTGGAACTCACATTCCTTGGTGCCCTGTTGGAAGGCGCGGGTGACCTGTCGGAACATGTCGGCGTGTGCGCGTTCTACGGCGGGTAGCACGCTGTCCCGCATGGCGTCGCGGACGGTGGACGCCACCTACGATCTACAGCGGAATGGAACTTTACGTATTACCGCGTAAGTCGCTATTGTATCGGCGATGTTGACGGCTGCAGCTATCGTTGGCAAGACTTTCCGGTGTCGCCTATGACTGTCAAAACGTTAAAAAGTGCTCTAGTAGAGACCATGGCAAACGCAACGTAGAACATTCACCTACAAAACGGACAGACCTTATAAAGCCCGTTACAAGACTAAATAACATGTAGCTATCGTTGGCATCCCTGGCAAGACTTTCCTGACACCTATTTCTCTCAAAAGTGGTCTAGTACGGACCAGTGTATCGCGGCGTAAGACATTCACCTACAAAACGGACCAACGACCTTATGAATGAAATGGTGCAACTCACATTCCTTGGTGCCCTGTTGGAAGGCGCGGGTGACCTGTCGGAACATGTCGGCGTGTGCGCGTTCTACGGCGGGTAGCACGCTGTCCCGCATGGCGTCGCGGACGGTGGACGCCACCTACGATCTACAGCGGAATGGGACTACGTATTACCGCGTAAGTCGCTATTGTATCGGCGATGTTGACGGCTGTAGCTATCGTTGGCATACGTGGCAAGACTTTCCGGTGTCGCCTATGACTGCCAAAACGTTAAAAAGTGCTCTAGTAGAGACCATGGCAAACACAGCGGAACATTCACCTACAAAACGAACAGACGACCTTATAAAACCCACCGGAAGACACGACGAAATGAAAGTGCACAAATGAAACTTTACGTATTACCGCGTAAGTCGCTAATATTGTATCGGCGATGTTGACTGCTGTAACCGTCGTTGGCGTTTGTGACAAGACTTTCCGGCGTATGGCTGTCGAAACGTTAAAAAGTGCTCTAGTAGAGATCATGGCAAACGCAGCATAGAACGTTCACCTACAAAACGAACAAACGACTTTATAAAGCCTGCGAGGGAAGACACTAAATAACATGAAACATTCCTTGGTGCCAAAAGGTTAAAAAGTGGTCTGGTAGTGACCACAATGTATCGCAGCGTAGGACATTCACCTACAAAACGGACCGACGACCCTATGAATGAAATGGTGTACAATGTACATTTAATCATGGAACTCACATTCTTTGGTGCCCTGTTGGAAGGCGCGGGTGACCTGTCGGAACATGTCGGCGTGTGCGCGTTCTACGGCGGGTAGCACGCTGTCCCGCATGGCGTCGCGGAATGCGTCGCGGACGGTGGACGCCACGCATTGTGAGACGGCTGCGCTTAGGCGGTCGGTTACGGACTAGAAAAGAAAATAGTACATTAGGACACAAGTGCGAAAAACAGGAAACAAGTGGCGATGTTTTAAAACACGACCGAAGGGAGTGTTTCAAATCGACACGAGTTATTATCAAACCGCGATTAGAATGGGATTCGGAAGTACAGTTGCCACAATAGTGTTTAAGTCAATCTAGGATATACTCATAGTTATATTCATATATGTGTGCTTTAAGTGCAAAAACATACAGTCAATAAATTAATTAATCACTCACTACATCTATAAACAACTCTTTTCATGGTAAATATTAAGTCATTTGTTGTGTCAACAGTACTCTCGAATCCCTTTCTGATTCCGGTTTGATAATACGAATTTCCTTTTTGTACGTGTCTCGTACGACGTTTTTTTAGTACAGATGGCCCTCCGAAGTTTTGGACCTGACGTAAAATGAGCCACTTCTCGCACTGGAGACTAAAAAAGGCACCATCTGTACTAAAAAAAAGATTTTGCCGACGCATGCTCTGATTTTGCGATAGACTCTATTGCTATGTAAAATAAAAGTGAATATGAAGAATGTCACAATAGAAAAGTGCTCGACTACTTATTGTCCAGTGTTTATACAAAATAAAAGATTGTAAGTAAGATAACAACCGATAAAATAATATCTCCCAAACTATACCATCGCCGGATGGATTTGGACTCACGTTTTTACCTTTCACGGCTTATGCCTAAATCACTCGGCTACTCCAGCTTAGCGGTGATTTCACATCATCAGCCTATCTCAGTCCACTGCTGAACGTAGGCTTCTCCTATTAACTATGAGTACACATTACGACTAGATTAGACAAAAAAAAATAGTCTTCGTATTGGGACTTGAGCTTTAAATGCAGGACTCAGTAAGCCAAAACAAAGGACTCGACTCGCGACTTAAAAGACTTCGGTAGTTTTTTAAGCTTGATAGTCCCGTAAAAATGAGACCGAAAGAACTTGAATCTTTACCAACACTAGTCGTAATAATGTGTAAATGTGGGGTTGGCCGTGTGGTGACGGCAGTAAGAATACATGTGTCACCACCCCAACTCCTCCTTTGGGTGTCGTAAGAGTCGACTAAGGGATTGAAGCACAGATCAGTATAGATAGCTAACGGTGGCATGGAACATGTCGCAGCGTTATGGCCGATAGGCCTTTATAGTGTGACAGATGCGCGCCCTATGAGCCAGTCGCAACTTACCCGCGACTGCAGGATGAGCTCGGACATATCCGCAAAATGCCGAATTGTGCCGTTATTTCTTGTAAAAATAGGAGTGTAAATTAACATTTCGAGGACTATTGAGTCAGTGGTCGTACCACATGAAAGTATTGATTTTTATAGTTATTAGTTGACAAAACCACGTATTTTTACAAATAATATACAACAACAAACCGCTGACATAAATGTCATAATGATTTTACTTGGGCGTACAGTCGCCATCAGATATATGGTAGCGGTCGAGGTCCCCAAATAAATCGGAGCAACGTAAAATTTCAATAAATTCGTTACGTGAGAAAAGGGCAATGATTTGGGAGCGTGTAATTGGTCATAAATTTAGGGGCAGTCACTTTTCAATAAATTCGTAACGTACAAGTAGGTAAAGATATCGGAACGAACATGACTCAAAGATATCGAAGCAGCCAGGATGATCATAAAGATCGGAACATTTATAGGAAATACACCTTAAGTCTGCGTCACATAGTTTATTTAAATTTTTACTATGTTGTCACTACTACTACTTTAAGTTGTCAATGTCAAAGATGATTTTGACGGCACTGTTGTGGGTGAGTAAATGAGTTTCCTAGATAAAAGAGTTTTCAAGCATCATTATCGAAAAATGCATAAATTCAATTTTGATTTTTAATTGATGTAATCAAGGGGGTGTCACTCCGCGATTCCGTCGCGCGGGCACAAGTACATGCAGAGCGCCCCGTCTCCGTGGTCTAATCAATGGTTAGCGCGCGCTCTCTCGGAACGCACGTTTAAATTTACAACGCTGGCTCGTCACGTATATCGCTTGCAAATATATTATTAGGATTATTTTATACATGTGCATATTAAATGAAAACGCCGAAAATATACTGCATAGCAGCATGTTGCAATAATAATAATGTTAATTTTCATGACGCGTTTTTCGCACAGCCGATGCGTTTGAGAGATACTAAAAAGTAAGGAACATAATAATATAGTTATTACTTACCTGCATTCGTAGTAAATTAAATTCTCAGAAACTCGAGTCAATTACAGACAAAACGGTTTATTTTCGGACAAATATGTCAGTAAAAAAGCGGCACATTTAAATAATGTAAAAAACTTCGTTCTCACCTATTATTGAATTTCGCGCCTTTTGTCCTAACATATTATTTGGTTGTCTGACTTTATTCCCATAATATCAAATAGGTACATATAAGAGAAAATGCCGTGTTACGTCTGCCTTACGATTGTGATTAAACCATTACTTATTTATGCTGCTTTTGTAATGAATGCGTAGGTACCTAACGTAATTCTTTCTTTTTAAATGCATTAAACAGATATATTAATTTCTGCACACCTCACATACTGTCTACAGATATTTTTAGAATGTTCGTGTTATTATCAGGATTATTCGGATGGATATTCACCTAAAGTTAGCAAAGTCGTGTTGCTATCTCACTCACACCTCAAACAATGCCGCCCGGACACGCGCGGCCGAAGCACAAAGAAGGTGCCGCCAAAGTTGAGACAAATATTTTTGAATCACGTGTATGAAATGCGTAGATAAATTCTATAATCACGCATGAACTAAATTGTTCAATTAGCTATCAAGACGAATGCTATTAACGCCGTAGATATCATTGCAGTAATGTATTTGTCAGACGCCTCATAGCGCTGTTCGTTATTTTATTAGTTTTCAATAATTGACAACCCTGTTTTCGACGGCGTGCGGCTTTTAAGCGACCTTTCCGCCACGCAATACGGCCCATTTTAGCTGCTCGCGTCGCCTCGCGCGTCGTTTTGTTTGGTAATAATAATTGTGTAGGCACATAAAAAGCCGGCATTTGTGAACATCAAAGCAGTGAAGCTTCTGTACTTTATATATTCTGTGATGTAATCATATTAATATGGGATAAGTAAATAAAATCGTAAAGCTAGGAAATGATTTATTTGAACGAAACTAAAAAAGTATAAAGGGTGAACAGAATACCTAAAAGTCATTTGCGGATCCTATTTTACCACGGTGACAAGTCCGAGAATTGTAAATTGACTGTTTCTCCCATTGCAGGTGTCCACGGGTTACGGTTACCACTTATCATCAGACGGGCCGTGTGGTCGTTTGTGTTTCATATATATTGCAAGAACTTTTAGCAATCAACAATAAATACCGTCTTCAAGCGAAGCCAAATTATATATTGTCACAAAAATACGACAATTGTAGCGAAATTCCAACATAGAACCTCATATCAAGAATTTACGAAAGTCGTTCTAAACCTTGTGACAATTGTAACGACTTTCCGAAAGTAAAATAGTAAGTTACGATACAAGTGCGAAAAAAAATAAGTGGAGTGGAACGTGTGGAGATAAATTAAAGCACGACCGAAGGGAGTGCTTTAAATCTACACGAGTTACGAATTTCCTTTTCGCACGTGTATTATTAGCGATAATTGTATGGTGGTGGCAAACAAGCACACGGACCGTCCGATAGTAAGCGGTAGACGTAGCCTGCGGAGGCTTGACATCAGTAACAGTGATATTATATATATGTTTATGCTATTGTTGCTTTACTAAAATACTGGTGACTCATTAAAATCAGTCAGTATGGGAATGTCTGAAACTATCACAAGCGACGCTTAATAAACAGAAAAACTGCGTTAATATATTTGAAAAAAAAAAAAACTACCCAGAAGGGGAATCGAATCCGGTTGTTTTGAAAAAATAAACTTATCTGCACTATTTCTATTCGGATATCCATTGTGCAAGTCTTACTAGCAGTAAATAGTAGTATTTGTTTTTAGGAACCATATCCCCTAAGAAGCATGATGTCTAAAATTAATAAAATACATTATTTTCACATATTCAACACGTTTTTTTCTAATGTATAAATGCAGTTTTTTTATCAAAATCGATGATAGATAATTAATTATGGTCCCTAAAAACAAATACTACTTAGTATGTCTTATAGTTTCAGAATTTCTCTTAAAAAAAAAAAGTTTTAAGACAAAATATTATTAAATGACGTACTGACATTTCTATTACTCCCTAGGGAATTTCAATTTGACAGCTCCTGATTTTTTTCTGTGGGGTTATTTAAAAGGATTTGTCTTTTCTAATTGGCCAACGAACCTTTAGCAATTAAAACAAAATACTCGAACCACGATCACTGAAATAACGCCGGAAATGTGTGAAAAAGTGATGAAAAATGCGATGAAAAGGGTTGGCATCTGCGATGCTACTGGAGGTGGATATTTGTCTGATTATTTTCCATGTGTAATTGCCGACCCAAAATAATTTTATTTACTATGTATAGAATAAAATTTCAAAAATAAAGTGTATGTATCTTATTTGGCCACCCTGTATGACTATGAATATATTCTAGATTGACTTATAGACTGTTGGCTCAACAGTACTTTCAAATCCCATTGTAATCGCTGTTTAATAATATCTACTTCAATATAATTATTACTCGAACTATTTATTGCGCCACCGCCGAGTACCCCGACATCTTCTCACGAAATTTAGCTTTGCTCCTTGTTCTACCTTTGCCAATTTTGGCAATACGTCAAAACAGCGGTTAACTAGATAACTCGTTTTAATTATTTAGGCATAATATCTGTCCAATTTGCGAAAGAGACAGAAATATATTTGTCACGATGACAAATGTCTACTCTTTTCGAAGAACGTCACAACAAACCACTCTGTTCTAAATTCAAATTATTGACAACCTATTCAAGACTTGTGACAGACCATAAAGAATTTAAAGCGATGTGTATATGACACTAAGGTATATTTTCCATAAATTTTGAGATATTTACGACCACCCTGACTGCTCAGATATTTCTGATTATATCTGTGTTCCGATATTTTTGCCTAATTATACGTTACGAATTAATTGAAAAGTGGTTGCTCCTAAATTTGTGACGAATTACATGCCTCTAATTATTGCCCTTTTCTCACGTAACGAATTTATTGAAATTTTACGTTGCTCCGATTTATTTGGGGACCTCGACCGCTACCATATATCTGATGGCGACTGTACCAATTGGTTGAACTATTCAGTGACAAATTGTATGTGCGTTTTACATTGACGGCTTAGAAAAGCAAGCAAGTTGCAATTTGGTAAGTGACCGTGCAATGTATCCAATTGCTAGCGATATTCACAACCGTCCTGTCATTTCTTGGTACGGCCGCTGCGAGCAGGCCGCGAACTAGAGGTACGACTGACCGTGCCGATGACAAAAAATAGGGTCGATAAATTGTTGATGTATTTGATTATATTCAATTTTTCTTTCATATTTTGACCTTTGTATCAATATCTTATTTTCATAAAGGTAAAACAATATAATATAGATTATATCGCGTATTATATTATTTTGAGCCTTTTACAATAACCGTTGTCAAATGTTGAAATTGTTTTATTTAAATATGTGACCATCGCGGAAACGGCTGATAACATTATATTTATTAAGGGTACAACCGTCTAAATAAATGTGATTCCCAGCCACAATTAAGATAATGTCGTTAATAAATTGCTTTGTTCACATTCAAATATATGTTTATTCAAATATATAAAGCCCTTGTGGCCTAGCGGTAAAACGCACGGCTGCTACGCAGCGGTTGTGAGTTCGATCCCCGGCTCGTACCAATGAGTTTTTCAAAAACTTATGTACGAAATATCATTTGATATTCACAAGTGCTTTGCGGTGAAGGAAAACATCGTGAGGAAACCTGCATGCACCTGCGAAGAAATTCAAGGGTGTATGTGAAGTCCCCAACAAGTACTAGGCCAGCGTTGGGACCACGCAAAATAGGCTCGTTTGATGTCGAGTTGCGGAAAAATGGCCAGAATACAACAACAGAATACAACAACAATATATGTTTATAATTGACATTCTGTAGTTTATTATTTACAAACCAGATCCGACACGAAAGTAAGAAAAAAGTTTTCTAATTTATTATTAAACGACATAAAATGAAAACAAACAATATAAGGACTTAACTACCTATAAATAAAAAAATTGGCCTAAATCGCCGTCAGTGGGCAAGGTACCCAGAAGGCTGGCCACATGCCCCCGTTGTATAGCTATACTTACGAGGGCTGGTTGAAATAAAATCTACTTGGTCAAAAAAAAAATACGAAAATATTACTGGCTGAAATGCATTCGTGTTCATTGGTTATTCCTTTTTCAAATTTTGTGACATTCTTTTGTTTCGGGAGTCTCATTTGTGAACGATTTTCGAATTATTACAATATGTCGGGTGAAAAAACTAAAATTAATAAAATTGAGCAGCGCGCAGTGATCAAATTCCTAACAAAAGAAGGAAATACGCCCTCACAGATTCGAGAGCGTATGTTACGTGTGTTTGGTGATTCGTGCCCTTCCGAATTCACCGTAAAATTCTGGTCTAAGCAATTTAAATTTGGCCGTGAAAGCCTGGAAGATGACCCTCGTAGCGGTAGGCCAGTTTCGGCTATTACGGAGGAAAATGTTGCCAAAGTAAAGAAAATAATTTTAGAAGACCGACGAGTGAAACAGTGGGAGATAGCTAGAGATGTGGGCATCAGTAAAGAAAGAGTTAACGAAATAATTCATGAGCATTTGAACATGTCAAAGGTGAGTGCACGTTGGGTCCCCAGAATGTTAACGGCTTTTGACAAGGTCAGACGGGTCAAATGTTGTGAGGAGTTTTTGGAAATGAGCCGTGGGATAAAGGAAGAAATTATGTCTAGGGTGGTAACGTGTGATGAAACCTGGATTAGACAATGGGACCCAGAAAGTAAACAAGAGTCTTTACAATGGAAGTTTAAGGATGAAAAGCCTCCTAGGAAATTTAAAGTCCGTCCGTCAGCGGGCAAACTTATGGCTACAGTATTTTGGGACACGGAAGGTATATTAATGATAGACTATTTACCTAAAAAAATGACAATGAATGCTGAATATTATGCTAACCTACTACACCAGTTAAGAGATACAATAAAAGAAAAAAGAAGAGGGAAATTAAGCAAAGGAATTTCGTTGTTACACGATAACGCACCTATCCATACTGCTCGCACAACAAAGCTTGCCATGAAAGAAATAGGCTTCGATAACATTGACCACCCACCGTATAGTCCAGACCTAGCCCCCTGCGACTATTTTCTCTTCAGACATCTCAAAAAAGACCTCCGAGGAAGAAGATTTTCAACTGACGACGAAATAAAGGCTGCAGTAACTGACTTTTTTGACGACAAAACAAAAGAATTTTTTTTTTCATGGGTTAATGTCATTATTTGACAAATGTAATAAGTGCATCACACTAGTAGGGGACTACATAGAAAAATAAAAAAGGACTCTAGGACGGCCGGTATTTTCGCGCTAACAAGGGCGCGACGGATAACATACTGTTTATAAAGATTAGATACATCGTCCAATGCGATATTTTAATCTGTATTTATTTCTTATTAAATGATAGATCGATTTTAATGTTTTTCTTAATATTCCGACCTTATCAAATATCTATGGATAATAATTTATCGACGTAGCCTCCTCTCTAGTGCCGCATCACATGGTAGCGCTTTAGCCAATCACAGCGTGGCAAAGGCCCGACCTCGGAGACACCGAGACTCATTACAATTTCGCTTCGTTACAAATCTCTCTCTTTCATATATCTATGGATTGAAGTATCACTGACCATTATTTGATAAAAGATGGATGATGGGCAGCAGCGTCATCATAGTGGACACATTACTGCGATCGCCAATCCGCTTGCCCAGCGTGGCGATTATGGGCATTTACCTCCTAATGCGTCTATACGTATAGTTAATAGGAGAGGCCTACGTCCAGCAGTGGACTATCATGGGCTGCAAGTGTGGGGTATACCTTGCTGGTGACCAGCTGGGAGATGTTGTCGCGGAGGAGGGTGTCGGTGGCGCTGAGCTTGGAGGCCAGTTCGTGTTGGAGCGCCGCGGCGAGGGGCTCCAGGGCTCGCGCGGCGCCGAGGCCGGCGGCGGAGGCCGCGCGGGTGCTGGCGGCCTCGCCTACGCGCGCGATGCGCTCCCAACTAGGAATAGAATTAGCTTTGAGGTTAGCTCGAAATTTAAAACTCCATAGCAAGCTTGATTCTCTATACAAACGTAAATACGTGTTCTTATTGTAAAATTACATGCTGTAGTGTTCTTATTGTAAAATTACATGCTGTATTTTTTTTATACTATGAAAAAATATCTAGAATATTTATATTTCCGCCCTTGATAATAAATATACTCTATCCAACAAGCTTGTCAGTAGAAAAAGGCAGCAAATTCTAACGCATACTTTTCATTTGCCGCCTTTTGTTACTGAGAAGCTGGTTAGACACAGTATACTATGTAACCAGCGAGGCCCGGAGCCCGGCTGGGTGTTTCTATCATATCGTGCAAATCGGCAGAAATTGGGAGAATTTTTTATTTTCATTTTTTTGTCGTGGCAATGGTAAGACCTACGAAAAAGAAACATTAATCTATAATGCATTTTCTATTATACGCAAAATTGACCGATTTATGAACAAAAGATTTTCCCAAAAGAAATGGTAATGAAGTATAGAATATGGGAATGAAAATGCGATGTTGGTAATGATGGGCAAAAAAATCCATAACGTAGTCGTAAGTTTAAGTTTTAATTTTGAGATTTTTTAGTTAATAACTTGTTATATTTTGAATATACCTACTGAAAATGAAGTTTTAAATATTACTTGTTACTTTCAACAGTCAGATGCATGATAAAAAACGAGAACGGTAATTAACATAAAATGATGGTAAAAATTTAATACTGAAATTCATTACCATCATTTTTAGTTCATTACCATTCTCTTTAGTATGTTAACAGTAAATTACGGTAATGATAAGAATGGTAATGACTTTTCCTAACCTTTTGTAGATTAACTCTTTAAAAATAAATGCAATTGTAGGTACAGTTATTCACTAAGCATTCGAAAACAAAAAAAAAAAAAAAAAAAACAAATGTCTCTGTCTGTCACTTTTGCGTTGCTATATTTTGGTTAAAATTCCAAAACATTCGTGGCTCTATATGCCTTAATTGGGTTTATTCTTTTCGGCCGCATTATAATTACTCCGCAAAAGTGTGGGCAGGCCCAATACTGAACAAATAATAACATTTTTCTTTGTTTCAGACGTTGCGGTCCGGTTTGGCAACTTCGTGTCGCCTTGACGTCCGTCAACGCCATTTAAAGACTTTTAGTGTTATTGTTTATTTTGTTCATACTAATTTATGTTTTTACTTTTATTGTGTTGTGTTGTGCTGTGTTGTGGATGCATACCGCCACCCTATCAGGTGATGGCGCGTCAAATGTGAGTTATACCTGTGTACAATGCGACAACTCTTTTAAGAACCAGAGAGGCCTTAATATTCACATTTCCAAAAAACATCGCAATTGTCTCAGCCAAAACGGCCCCGCTCTAAATTTAGTCCCAGTCGTACTACCGGCCCCCCTTTCGGACAATCCAAATTCAACCCCTTTTCATGTATACCTGAGTGATCTAAAGAATAATGTGCCCGTTGTTAAAAGAGTTCCGCGCGGCGCCAGGATTTCCGTCGCTAAACACCTATCTGGCCTGATTACGAAATGTGTGGAGAACAACCAAATTGATGATTGGCATAAACTTTTTACGTTTTCGTTTAATACCCTCCATGTCAAAAAAGATGAGGCAATTTCCTTGACACAAAAAATCAAAAACAATTGTGTTTCGAATATAACTCCACAGTTTTCGCTAAATAGGTGTGCCTCATCCACCTACAACAGAATTAAGTTAATCGAAAATAAAATTAGCGACGGCGATCTTAAAAGTGCCGCTCGTCTACTATTCACAAGTGACGTACTGTCGCCAGATACTCCTGACACTCTCTCGGCCTTACGATCTAAACATCCCCCGGCTCCTGCAACCCCGTACCAGTTAGACCCACCCACAGCTGACCGGGCCTGCCTCCGAATCGAGGCGAAGGACGTCATCGACGCTATTAATTCTTTCAAAACCGGTTCGGCGGCTGGCCTGGATGGGATCTCACCCCAACATTTGAAGGATCTAACCTCTCATTGTTCGGGCGACGCAGGTGAACAGCTAGTCTGTTCCCTTACTAAATTAATAAATTTCATGTTTTCAGGCAAAATCAACTCGCAAATTGTCCCACTTTTCTTTGGCGCTAACCTGATTGCCCTTTCAAAAAAGGACGGAGGGGTGAGGCCTATTGCTGTTGGGTCAACTCTACGTCGTTTGGCATCCAAAATTGCGGTTAGACACATTAAGTCAAAATTACAGTCTATTTTCGAACCAGTTCAGTTAGGTTTTGGCACGAAAGGTGGGTGCGAAGCAGCCGTCCATGCTTTACGCACCTATCTTTCACACGATGATTGTGAAATTGTAGTCAAAATTGATGTAAAAAACGACTTTAATTCGGTAAATAGGGACACTTTGCTGGCAGAAGTAAAGGAACAAATTCCCGAACTCTATAACTACCTTTATCTCTGCTATGCAGACCCATCTAAATTACTATACAAGTCCCACCAATTATCATCTGAGGTGGGATGTCAGCAAGGTGACCCCCTTGGGCCAGCAATTTTCAGTTTAGCCGTAAATCACATAATACAAAAAATTAAATCTAAATTTAATGTCTGGTATCTAGACGATGGGACCCTAGGAGGTGACGTGGATACCGTACTGTCCGATTTGTCTCTTATCAAAACTAATTTTGAAAATATTGGTTTAGAACTAAATTATAGTAAATGCGAACTCTTTATTCAAAAGACTTCCTATAGTTTGTCTGTTTTAAAATCCAAATTTGATTGTCTGACTCCTGGTATAAAAATAGTAGACAAATATTCACTTTGCCTCCTGGGTTCTCCTATTTTTGATTTGAAGAATCCTTTCCCGATTATATTTCTAACTCGATTTCTAAATTCCAAAATCACGCAAATCGTCTACTCGAAATTAGCCCTCATTATGCTCTTGCGATTCTTAAGTTTTGTCTTTTTGTCCCTAAATTGACATACGTGCTCAGTTGCTGTCCGTTCTGGAAAAATATTAATTTATTAACACCTTTAGACGACTTAATCAAAATTACCATAGAAAAAATTCTAAATATTCAGCTAACGGAGCGTTCCTGGTCCCAAGCATCCCTCCCTATTCGGTATGGGGGTTTAGGGATACGAAAAATTTCATGTGTGACTTCTCCTGCATTTTTGGCATCCGTCCACAGCACGTCTGATCTCACAGGAAAGATCCTAAGGGCTCTGCCTATTAACTGTGAGACTGCGGGTTTGGAGGACGCCAAAAATGCATTCAAAATTGCTTGCCCTTCTAAAAAAATTCCTGACAACCTAAAATCGCAAAGGAGCTGGGACAATGTGTATTGTGATCTAACATACAATTCTCTTCTAAACAGCTCTGCAGGTCCGGATCGTGCGAGACTTTTGGCGGTCGGAACCCGGGAAGCTGGTTACTGGCTGCATGCCCATCCTTCGGCTAGTACTGGTACTTTCCTGGATCCGGCCTCTCTTAGGCTCGCAACCGGCCTGAGACTCGGGGCCGCGGTATGTACCCCTCACTTATGCTGTTGTGGCACAGACGTGGACCGACTGGGACACCACGGACTAAGTTGTCAAAAAAGCGCAGGCCGTATTTCCAGACATGCGACGCTTA
>JALPQI010012493.1:0-36478 GCA_025490895.1 Thaumatotibia leucotreta | reverse complement strand
CTGCTGGGCACAGGCCTCCTCCCATATATGAGAGGGATTGGGCTATAGTCCCCACGCTGGCCCTAAGCGTGTTGGGAACTTCGCATACACCTTAGAATTTCTTCTCGGATGTATGCAGGTTTCCTCACGATGGTTTCCTTCACCGAAAGCTAATGGTAAATATCATCTGATATTCCGTACGTAAGTTTCGGAAAAACTCATTGGTACGAGCCAGGATTTGAACCTACGACCTCCGGATTGAAAGTCAAACGTCTAAACCACTAATATCTCCATACAAAACGAATATTTTTTCGAGAAAAATATTTGCTCATGCTTCTCCCTAATTAGAATACGATACTGTATAAGCCCTTAAAAATTAACACTAGTTTTGTAATACTCTGTACCCATAAATTCTTCAATAGGTACCCAAAATGTTTTTTTTGATTTGGTGATGGTTTGGGAGAGAGTGGCCTAAGGCAGTAACTAAACAACCATGACAATAAATAACCTCACCTCAACCAATAGCATAATTAATTAATTGTAAGTGTAGGTACTCGTATATTTATGTACGTATCCTATCTTAGTATGTCTTTTTATTAAGTTTGCAAGTTGCACCGCCTACATTCTTTTCTGTTTTGTCCTATTTAAGGTTGACTATGACTGGTAGAGAATGCTCTGTGGCATTAAGTTCGCCTTTTGTACGATAAGATTTTCTTTCATGCAATAAAGATTAAAAAAATATATAAAATAATTAAAATAAACTAATGCCAAAAAATCCAACTATAATCATTCAGGAAAACCTTCAAGGGCCTTATTATCTCGACGCACGTATTTTTCCCGAAGGACAAATGCTTAATCAAGAAGGCGTTATCAATTATTCATAGTGACAGAGGACGTTCCAATTAACCCTAAACCAATAGATCTAATCGATGTGTGCCAAATAAAATGCGCAAAAAACTACCCTAACTTGAAATCCCAGGGTACGTTTTCCTTCGTGCTGTATCACGGTTTTATTTGCAAAATGGTGTAAGTGAGAGATACAATACAGAAACGTACCGTAAAATGGAACGACAATAGGAGTTTATGCAACAGTGATATAATAGTTTTTGAAATGAGAGTTACGGGTAGGAAACGAGACGTAGTCGAGTTTGTAATAATTAGAATAAATAGAATAAAAAATGGTTTATCTGGTGCCATTATAGTATATAACAATAAATAGTTACAAGTATAAACAGGATTTGAACACCAAAAAGGATGCCACTCAGCATGTGTCGTGTCAGATGTCACGACGCTGGTTTTCAGGACAACCGAGCTAAAAATTTAATATAAACATAACTAGAAGAGGTAAAACAATAAAAAGAGTCGGTAAATGTGCACAATTTAGAAAATAAACATAATCATCTTAAGGTACATTTAGTCCAAACGAGCATTTGCTCATTCTATTCCCCACTCTACGAAATCATCGAATTTCGACGAATAACGTTTTGTGTAACGAACGAATTTCGTAGAGTGGAGGATAGAATGAGCGAATGCTCGTTTGGTCTAAATGCACCTTTAACAACATAGTGGCAAAGCGTGCAATAAATTTGGTGAACACAACTTTAAAATCTAATTTTACTATCAATATTAAATTTATGTGGTCAGTTCTTAGTTGAGATCATGTGTAGGTATCAGTTTTTTTTAATTATTATATATTTACTTTCAAAACTACAATTTATTATGTACATGGGTTAAATCTAACTAATCTACTTAACCTAACCTATATCTAAGATTGGCCCTTGTGTACAAGTATATAAATCATAAAACTACGACAAGCTTAAGTATGCAAAGTTGTCCAGTTAAATTAAATTTATTGACCTGAAAACTACACGATAACAGATAAATTAAAACTTTCAAATGGTGGTAGATTATCATTTACCCCGTAAAAGAATAACAGCGTTTGTATAACAATTCATAAGAACATGTAATTGTGGCTATATTAAAAAAAAGGTAAAGTATCTAGGCTATCCCAGCCGCTCCAATAAGTAAGTACGAGCGCGACATAATTATTTACGACGTATTGAGTAAAACCTAACGTAACTGGGTGCTTAGATAAGTTGCCAATCGCTAACGCCTAATCGTCAATCGTAAACGAAAGGCAGCTAGTCTTTGTCGCACTAATATGAAAGAGTGACAGAGAGGGAAAACTACGCTACGCTACCAAGCGTTAGCGATTGGCAACTTGGCTAAGCATCCTGATATTTGAAAAGTCATGGTACAGCTACAGAATCTTATAACTCTTATAAGAAACCTGAAACATGAACAAACATGAGTGAGGTTTCTAATTAGATACTCATTTATAAGGCCAAGTTATGTACAGTCCAATACAATACTTTAAAAAAAACCGTCGTGTGTCAACGGTCCGACGTATTATGAAAAGAATACGAACCGAAACATCAGACGAGATTTGAGGAACTTTTTACTGGAAAACTCATTATATTCTCTAAGTGAACTTTTTGATATTATTACGTTATATTATAATCATTTTATTTTTGATATTATTAATTTATTTAAAACTGTAATCTTTATTACTTTTAAGATTGTTTTATACGGTTAATTTATATAATTTTTCCAGTTAATTCATATCATTTCTTACGATCCGCATTAGGTGAATAATTAGAATGTATTTGCCGCTTTATTGCTTACTATGGCTAATGGATTTTTGGGTGAATATCTGAGCGTTTCAACCGCCAATTTTGGTGACATCATTTTTGCCGAAGTTTCAATTCGTTACAATGCGCTACTTTGTCATATGAATGAGACACGGTACCTTATACAAATGACGAAGTAAAACATTGAGACGTTTAGAAACTTCGGCAAAAATCATGCAACCAAAATTAGGCAGATGAAACCCTCAGATATTCATCCTCCAATGGATTGACTAACAATGTAATAAAATTAAAAAACGTATTCTTATGCCCCTAAAGTCCCTCAAAAAAGAAATTATTTTCAGTATTTTAAATGTAATTATCCACATTACCTCATAGACGGTAAAACGGTTAATTTCACAGAAGGAGGGTATAATCTGTATTCCGACCGAGTTTTTTTCTTTGAAAAGGAAACGTGAAAACTATTCAGAGTTAAAAGCGCCTTTTTTCTGCTTAAGGACTTTTTAAATCTGATTAAGCATTTAGCTAAGTTGGCTTTGGATCTTTTTTGAATACGTTAAATAAAAATAAAAGGAACTCAAATGTCGTTTTTAGTTCTAAAAGGAGTTTGTTGTTCCTTAAACATCTTTGGGAAATTTGTATTATGTTATGTGTCAACAAATTTAAGAATTTTGTAAAGCGTAAACTTATATCAAAAGCTTATTATAGTACACAAGACTACATGAATGATAAAACACCGTGGGAGTAATTTAGGATTTAATTATTAGTTTGTTAAAGTCATGACATTCAATTACGATAATTTACGCTTGGAGACCTTGTACATCTCCAAACGTGCATTATATAATGTTATTATTATATACCTATTCGGAGAGAAACCTTACTTCTCTATAAATTATTACTTATAAATGTTGTGACTTTTAGAGACTTTACATCTCTTGTTATTATTATTATATTTCAATTTGTTTAAAATCAATTTTATGTTTTTTTTTTTAATGCATGTTAGTTGTAAGATGTACCATCATTGTTTGAAAAAATTATTCCCGCCAAGTTTCTTACCGGTTCTTCTTGGGTCAGCGGTGTAGGGTTCGAACCGGAAGTAGTTTTCATATCTAGACGATTCAAAAGAGTTTGTTGCTATTCCAATTTGAATAAAGAATTATTTGACTTTGACTTTGTGATTTCTACTCAAATACGTCACAATTTTTAATTAACTTACGTAGGCGCATAACTTACGCGATATGGAAAAAATGGTATGCTAAGTAGAATAGTAGAATTACTTTTTTTCGCCTACCGGGACTAAAAATTAAACCTAGTTTGCAACACGTCATTGCTTTTTTCTTTCATAATAGTATTTAGGTACCTAATCGAATAAGTTATATCTACAATTCTATGACATTATGTATTTGCTTATAAAGTCCATTTCAAATACGAAGGCTCGATTCCACTTGACAGACTCATTAGGCTTCAACGATAGGATTAGTGATAACAAAAGATACCTGGCCAGACCCTTTTGTTGCGTGATATTTTTTGCATACATCAGTGTACGACACGTGCTAATTTGTAGTGGACCAATTATATGACAAAAGTTTCGAGTGGCATCGGGCCTTCGTATTTGAAATGGACTATACCTACCTAGTTGTTTTATACTTTCACTTATGTCCGTAAAGTACCTTGTAATTTTAAGGTAACACAATGAAATGCTACGAATAAAAAGTAAAGAAAAGTCTTTATCTCAACTTAAAAGGTATCAAATTGCCCTTGCCTTGACCTTGGGCGGGTTGAATGAAAGGAAATCGGTCAAGTGCGAGTCGGGCTAGCGCATAAAGGGTTCCGTACTATTTTCTGTAAATTTGAAGCGACTACGTGTTGCCGTGGCCGTGTGGTGACGGTAGTAAGAATACATTTGTGTGTTTGTCTCGGTCTTTGTCGTGGTGTCGTAAAAGTCGGCTAAGGGATTGAAGTGTCAATGATCTTTAATTTATGAAGATTGATGATGGGCAGCAGCATCAATGATCACTATGAAGTGGACATATTACTACACTCTCCAACCGATACCTACGTGAAAATTATAACTTGTAGACAGCTACGACGGATACAGGTATCCGGATGTAGCCGGAAATGGGTAGCCATTTTGTTTTTTTTTCATGTACTTATTCATGATATAAAAACTTAGGTCTGGTTCATTTGTCATCATCATCATATCAGCCGAAAGACGTCCACTGCTAAACATAGGCCTCCCCCAAAGATTGCCACAATGACCGGTCCTGCGCCACTCGCATCCAGCGGACTCCTGCGACCTTCACCAGGTCATCAGTCCACCTTGTGGGAGGCCTACCCACACTACGCCTTCCGGTACGCGGCCGCCACTGAAGAACCTTCCCGCCCCAACGGCCATCGGTTCTACGAGCAATGTGCCCCGCCCACTGCCACTTCAGTTTAGCGATTCGGAGAGCTATTTCGGTTACTTTGGTTCTACTGCGAATGGTCTCATTTTTAATCCGATCACGCAGAGAGACTCCTAGCATAGCCCTCTCCATTGCCCTTTGGGTGACTTTGAGCCTTCTTATGAGGCCCATTGTAAGCGGCCACGTTTCAGTACCGTATGTCATCACTGGCAACACACACTGATCAAAGACCTTCGTCTTCAAACACTGCGGAATATTGGACGAAAATATGTGTCGTAGCGTCTATACGCATATTAGTTTATAGGAGAAGCCTACGTTCAGCGGTGGACTATCATAGGCTGATTATGATGATGATGATGATGATGATGATGATGAACTCGGCAACCCTAATAGTGATTCAGTATTCATGTGATACAGCCCTGAGACAAACAGACGAACAGTGAAATCTGGAGACCAGGTATAAAAGTAACGCGGGATGAACGTAACAAATTCATTTAAAATTTTACTACTACATCTATCCGAACGTCCTTCAGGGCATTAGATGCCATTTCGATTCCCCCCTAACCTCAGTTACACCCACGGTGCTGTGACGGCAGGTTATGCGTGTAGTGCTATGGTCCCAGAAAAATGCGTCAAAAGTAAGTTTTTAACGATTTTTTCAATCTTAGCTAGATTTTTCATGGTAAACGCTATAGCTTGCGTTTTGCATGGGTGTTGTAAAGTCACTAATCATTTACAGTTTGAGGGTTGCAAATCAATGTTTTAATGATGCTTTTTACGTTTTTTTGCTACGTCTTTGTGGGATTCTGGAAATTCGATACCCAGGGATGATTGAAACAACTTGTTACTTTCATCCCGATTTCCAAATTGGAGGCTCATTGGTACACCTATGTGCTAGCGTTTATTAAATAACTCACATACTTAGTGCCTTTTTGTTGCAGAATGTCTCATCATCATCACCAGCCTATGATAGTCCACTGCTGGACGCAGGCCTCTCCCGTTAACCATGCGTATAAACGCATAAGGGAGGTAAATGCCCATAATCGCCACGCTGGGCAAGCGGTTTGGCGATCGCAGTAATGTGTCCACTATGATGACGCTGCTGCCCATCATCAATCTTTTATCAAATAGTGGTCAGTGACACTTCAATCCCCTAGTCGACTCTTACGACACCCGCAGGAGGAGTTGGGGTGGCGACAAATGTATTCTCACTGCCGTCACCACACGGCTAAGCAGAATGTCTAATATACACAAAATAACAACAGACAGAAGTCCACCAAAATAGAAATTATAGCTTTAGCTGCCGTTGAGGTGATACTTTTTTAAAATGCCCTACAGGAACGCAGGAAAGACGTACCAACTGGCTCACATCACTTTATATAGACATGTAAAGTAAAGAAAAGACGGGATTTGTTTCTGGAAACAAATATTCACTGTCGATGAGGAGTAAAACACATTTTTTTTATCGTATTAGGTACATTGTATGATTAGCTTAGTAGTATACCTACTCAGAAATAAGGACAATCCAGGAAGCATTTAATTCCTTGGATTACACCTAAGCATTTGTTTATATGCCATTTAGAATAAGACAGAAAGTTGATTGCTCTCACGTTACTCATATATCCTATAGGTATAAATCAATTTCGTCTCATATAATAATGTTAATTACATTCATTCATTGTTAATGTTTGTCTTTGATATTGTAAGACTGTTGATTACTTAAAAATACTAATTACACATAATTATATTGATTATTTTATAGTTATTTACTTTGTTTCTATTATCCCTATGCACTGTTACAACCAGCCCTGGGGGTAGGGATAATTGCAACAAATTCCATCCTTCACTGTGAGCCATTTTTCTGTAAAGGTATTCGATGTATGAAGTTTATTTTGGTACCAAAAGATACAGGAAATATGTGTCTATTGCACATAAAGATGCAAAGTTTGACAATTGCTACCAAAAAAATATAAAAAATCAAAAACTGAAAATTGTTACGTTCATACCTGGTCTCCCCTAATACGGACCGTTTTTTACCCTTTGGGTACGGTGGTTACGGAACCCTAAAAAAAGAAATTAATTACGGTAGGCTTCCTTGTGAAATGGATTGGATAATTCTTCATAGGCTATATTAGGGAAGTTTTGATTGCGATTTTGTGCCCATCTGAGTCTCTTAACGGAGTTGCATACTGTCGTACTACTTATTTTGAAAAAAATATCTTGTATTCAAGCGGATTGGCGATCGCAGTAATGTGTCCAATATGATGACGCTGCTGCCCATCATCAATTTTTTATCAAATAATGGTCAGTGACACCCGCAGGAGGAGTTGGGATGGTGACAAATGTATTCTTACTGCCGTCACCACACGGCATCTTGTATTACTTCATTTCAGATACCATGGCCCGATGCCACTTGAAAGTTTTAAGTGGCATCAGGTCATGGTATTTGAAATGGAGTATAACTGTCAACGAAAATAGTAGACACAAAGGTAACGGTCAAAATTTTTCGTTTTAGAAATGGAAAACTAAAAGGGATAGCAAGTTTTGTTCTTAGGAACCATGGCGTCAAATTTAGTGATAAAAGCAGAGATCGGACAAACGTGCGTCATTGTTCGCAATAATTATAGATATGACTGCAAAGTTGATTGATTGAATAATTAAAATACCTTTTATATGCACAATTTGTACCGTTTAATAAATATATATATACTTGTTACTAAGGTTTCATGGTTACTGTTGTACAGTAGGTCAGTTTGTGAAAATGATTAAAGGATATATTCAATCAACTTTGGAGTCATGTCCGTATCATTGCGAACAATGACGCACTTTTTCCGATCTCTGGTGATAAGAAACACTACATTCCTAAATTTTGCATTTTTAATTATTATTCTGAAAAAGTAAATAGTTACATAGGTACTCACTTAATTTTTTGTTATTTATTGTGTTTGTCGCCAGCAGAACATATTTTTTTTTATAACATTACATTCTTTCAATCGGTGTAAGTGTCAAAATTTTCCATACCTACCATGTCTATTTTAATCAAATAAAAGTGTGCGAATTGCGTATTATTACATATAATACACTACCATTTTATTATTATGAACACTTAACGTTAAAATATAACGGGGTTTATCGTATTATTGTCGCCATTTGTTCGAAACAAAAACGATTTTATCAAACAAACGACCATTTCATACAAAGCACCTCATATTTATGTTTTAGCAAATCTTTTTGTTTTACTCCGTTTTATTTGATTAATTTGAGAGATGATTGATTATGTACATTAACACTCCCTATGAGCAATGCCAGATAAAAACATATTTCATTAGATGATAATATTTACCTTTGTACTCGTAAAATGAAGAAAAAAACTTTGAAATTTATTGATTCTTCTCCACGGTTCAAAGTACATATTATGATAATTCTTTTTATATCTTTAAGTGCTAAAATTGTTTATTATGTGCATAATTAATTTTGGAGTCACTTATCATATCTACATCAAAACTTTGTAGAAGTTACGTAGTTCGGTAACCTCTATAAAAATCTCCATGATACAATAAATTATAATACGAGTATATCATTTTTTTCCCGTGATACATTTAATAAGTAGTTTGTGATGTCGACGCAACTTAAATGAAAAAAAAAAAAAACATATTAAAACCGTGATTTGGGCTTTAAGGATTATGATTCTTATTTTTTATGTACCCGTGAAAAGTCACTTCAAAATTGAAAATATCCATAATAGAATATACAGGGTGTTACACCATCCGAGGCAAGAGGTATACACAACCAAAAATAATATTTTCCTTCCTTTCTAGGATTTTCTATACAGGGTGTTACACCACCCGCTTAGATAAGTATAAAATGTAATTATCTGTGAGTTCTTGTAATTGGATCTTACTACAATTTATGTACATAGATTAAATCTAACTAATCTACTTAACCTAACCTATATCTAAATTGGCCCTTGTGGCATTGTACCGAGGATGCTGGCTGCATTTTCTCGCTGTATCGCAATACCGATGCGTTGTGCGAGGAAGTCGCCAGCTCTTCGGTCTTTAGTTACATTGGATCTTTGTCTTTACTTAATGTCGCAGCGGTTGGATCTCAAAATAAAATAAAATAAAATTCATGAAAATAATGACAATTATATTATGACGACTTGAGGACGTGTGAGGACGGTCTAGGATGTCTACCACTTACCGGTTTACCAATTAAATTAAAACAAGAATGCTAATATATACTAATGCGATATCAATTTTAATGCCACAAATATGTCCATAAACCACTTTGCTACCGTCTTTATTCAAAACAACCCACTTAACAAAATACCTTTGAATTTATTAAACATAATTAGCCTATAACACTTAGCGTTGCTTCTACAATTAAATTGCTGAGCAATAAAACTTTTATTTCAAGCATTAAATAAGGAATTCGCAAATTAAAATCTCAAAGATCAAACCGACAGCTTTGTGTTTAACACTTCGAAGCGAAATCTGACACTTCGGTCGGCCATCTTGAAAACTTTTCATCGCCATAATGGCTTATTATACCCGTCGTGGTCCATTTCAAAGACTGTATTTGTAAAATTAAAAATATAATTGGGCAGCCAGTCGAGTACTGAACACAATGGGGCGAGCCATACACATCTGGTACTTTTGGTACTTTAAAAAAGGGCGGATATACCAAACACGAGTTCAATAGCTATGTCCCAAAAGCATTCACTACTTTTCGAAAAAGGACTTAAAAGCATTCAAGCACAGTGCGAATCTAACTTAAATCGTATGTGAATAAAGTTCAGAGTCGTAAGTACAGGAAATTGAGTTATATTTCATTGAAAACGAAGGGAAACGTTACATCGGAACATCCCTTAGAAACGCATTCATATTCGCCGCTTCTAAGTAAAAAGGGCGTATCTGCATGTATATGCACTTTAGCATGTTGGCATAAGGTGATAAAGTTGTGTTTTGTATGTTTTAAAACGCAATTTTAAAGACTGAATTATGCCCTGACCCTTTATGAGTGTTACGTGTAGCGTATAATTAGCTATTTTATGAAATTGTTAGGTAAATTTGTAGTTTGTCGTAACAAGAGTTGCATGTTTGGTACGCCTCCGTTCCACGTTTATTTCTGCTGGAAAAAAAAAATTACAATGTTGTTTGTATTGCACTGTTATTAGATGTGTTTTAAAGTTAACCGGCTTTGAGTTTCGACGGGTTGTTATATGTAAAATAATGGGTTACTGCATGTTTTCATAGTTGATATTGGAAAGAAGCCAAGAATATAGCTAGTGACAATGTGTTTTTATTTATAATAAAACTAGTTGAAGATGTTTTTTTTTATTTTTTCTTCTGTAATAAATGGGCACCTGTAAGGGCTGTATGGAATTAACTGAGTTTTTAGTTTTTGTTTAAACGGCACAACCAACCAGCTACCACATCATTTAAACTGTATATATTTCATATATCATGTCGATGTCACGCATACATGTTTTGGAGAGCCTAGGTGTGTCCACCATTATCAAGCACCCAGTTACTACTTGTATTTAAATATTTAATTAAAGTTGTTGCTATCGTTATTACATAGTTTGTTTTGTGATTAAAGGTTATTATTATTTTATACTATGCTATACATATATTGTACCATCAAAAATCTGATGTTCCATACAAACCATGAGATATTAGTAGGCGGAAATGTATGGAACATATTTTTTTTCTTTATCAATATGACCTCTGATTTAACCCTCTAAAATTTGAACGGTGAATAAAAAATCAGCCTGTATCTATAGACAGGACTGTGTAGGTATTGTAGGTACTTTATATAAATGCAGACTATCTACGCAATGTAAAAACTCTGATAAAATATTTTATACATTTTATTCCCACATAAATCACATGAAAAAGCCTCATTTACAATCCAAGTCAAAATGTGAGTAAACAAGCCGTAATTTCAACTTTTCCAAACATCTGCATTTTCTCTGAGATATTTCTTGAAGGTTGTTTACCCCGTCAAACCCTACTTATTGTTGCTACATTCTTCGAAGGCAAATTAGTTTTATATCATTTGTTAAGAATTCTCAATCACACATAATTATAGGTATTTTTAATATGTAGATAATATATAGTAAATATCCACAAGAAGTTGATAACTCCTTCTGTTGTTAATGAGTCGGTAAATGTGACATCGGCACTGCTGGAACAACTTTTCGACCCCATCGACCATCTGCTCTGCGTGCAATGTGGCCTGCCCATTGCCACTTCAGCTTGCTAATCCGGAGGGCTATGTCAGTAACTTTAGTTCGCCTACGGATCTCCTAATTTCTGATTCGATCACGTAGAGAAACTCCGAGCATAGCCCTCTCCATAGCTCGTTGAGCGACTCTGAGTTCAGAGATGAGGCCGCTGGTGAAGGACCACGTTTCGGCGCCGTAAGTCATCACTGGTAACAAACACACATACCGGTATGTCATCTGTCGAAAAAAAAAACGAACGACTCCATGTCTAAATTTGCTACTTAATGAGATACAATGTATTGTTATTTTTCTACAAGCTATATTTATCATAACGAAATATGACGAAATTATTCAACATACACATATTCGATAATCTGGAAGGTGATTTGGATGTATTCAGATTAACATATTCTGATACGCATCGAGAACAGTATATTTTTCTGCTTCTTTCGAAATAAAAGACAAAAGGACATTTTTTGTGACAAAACATAACTTATACCTACACGGTGCTCGCGAGCATTCCAAAAGATTTTAATGCTGAATTCCTGACCATATTTAGAGCATTTAATGTAATATAAAATTTCCTGGATTCGGCTTGGTTCCAGAGATAATTAACCTTTTTTCGAAATAAGTTTTTCGACGTAACTCGTCATAAAACTTCTTTTTGATTACAATGCTACCACAATGTGTTCTAATACTACTACACCTTTTGCCTGACAATCAAAAAATAAGAATAGACTTGACGAAAAAACCTGTCCCTAAAAAATTATTTAAAAAAACAATTTTAACAAATTGTTGTTATGATAAAAAGTATTGGAAATGGTAAAAAGTATACACACAAAGGCAAACACAAAAAGGCAGAATATTTGTCACAATTAATAAATACTGTAACAAATATGATGGGTTGTAAAAGGTTAACATTGTTTTTGTCTAAAATAACAGTTATCTATTATTGACATCACATTTCTAAGGCTTTTAACGTTGAACATTAATATCTGCCCGAAACTACCGTTAAATTAAAACGCTGACATTTGAAATTCGATGACATTTCTCTACTTTTATCGATCTGTCCTCAATCGCCGTCTTTGAGTTATACTCCATCACAATAATTTTAAAACTAAAACGATATTACTTAATGTTATATCACGCTGTGTCTTTTAGAATTAGTTGTGGCACCCTGGGGGTCGAACCGGGTTTTATCTTTACCATTAACATTTGTTACCATTTTATTACCATTCTGAACATTAGTCAGTATTTTTCGAAAGCATTCAAAGCGTCCACGATCTTTGTTTAAAAACGTCGTATCTGGTAGTTACACATCGAAAACCGTATCGAATATTTGTCTCTGTCACTCCAATGACGACGTAATCGAAGTGAAAGGGACACTCGAAACGTTTTTGTGATGTTAGTTACCGTTTGTGTAGTTACGCCATTTTTCCGTATATGGTTTGTGTGTTTTTCAAATTAGTTTAAGGGTATTATAATAAAGCTGACTAATTATGTTTCTTAGAGACATTGTAATAAGAGCCACGTATAATAAATTGTTGGTTGTACAGATGCGTCTAAAGATATTTAAATCAGTTGAGTTGAGTAAACTTAATAAGTTTTAATTCTCATCTTTATTACTACTGAGGAATATCCGGCAGATGAATTAAAATGCTTATAATGCATAACTTCACCTAATTAGAATTTTAGTTGGTAACTGCGGAGTGTGGTATGTAGGTACTGTACAATTATTTATGAGACTTAATTTAAATTGAGTAAAAAATACATTTATCATTTAACATATTTGTTATAGGTGAATACTTAACGAAAGGGCACAGTTTTTGTAGTAATAATGTACTTGTTTAGGTCTAGTATCTATGACGTTTGACGTAAGTAGCAAGTACTTATTTGAATATTTTGAATAATGGCGTTAAAACTGTACATATATGAATTCAATGCACTATGTATTATCTACATAGATACAAAAGGTACCTACTTAAGTTCCCATTATGCATAATTTTAAAATAGGACAAAATGTGATACGTGACTTAAATCTAGATTTTTTTTACAGATTTGTAATATTTTTTGTTTTTTGTTTTAGGTAAGCATCTTTTAAATTGTTTCCTGGTACGAAGATGCTCAAAATGATGACGTCGGTATGTAAGTAGGTAGGTGATAATGATAATTCTTAGTTATGGTGTTTCTTTCGTGCTGCCTATTTGAATTATAGATAAGTTATAAAGCTATTTGACAATAAATTGGTAAGTCATAAAATACATGCATTGAAATGTAAAAATACAATGTAAGGTCAGTGTGGTTAATTCTGGCATATAATACTTGTAAGGAAAGTTCGTCATATGCGTCTTATATTGTTGAGTTAGGGGTGAAAATCAGTTGGCAGACGGACTTTCCCGATAGACGGTATTATCCGCATTGAGTTAATAAAAATGAGCTTCAGTGATTAGTAAGATTTACATTGTTAGACGCCGGAAATATCAGACATATCCGTATTTTCTATATCTGACCACAATTCCTAATGGCGTAACTGATGGAACACATGGAATTATCACCATTCCCAAAGTCTTAGGCCTGTTGAACTATTTCAACCAATTTTGAACCGTATCTTAATACACATATAGTGCTTTATTCGCACAGGATTCTATCCTACAGATTCCTCGGGTATAACACGATCTTTTACGCTCCAATGCGCACTTGGAAAGGAATTCTCTTCACTATAACATCCTTCAACAATAAAATGTCGTATCTGAATATGTTCAATGTTACACTTACGACATTCTTCCGCAAATAACACATACTGAGGCAACCAGACCGATTGACCCATTATTTATAAGCAATTGTTTAGTTTCGAGGTTCAACTTACAGTAGCCACTACAAACGTGTCTCAATGCTTGACCCTTTTAGGTGTTTGATTTTTAGACACAATATTTGTAGGTAGAACTTTGCGATCCAAAAGTACTTGAAAAAGAATTATGATATGTATGAAAAAGATTTTATCAAACCACAGACGAAGTAACGACGAAGTTGGTGTTTATTTGTGTTGAACTGGAAAGGCTCAAAGTCACCCAAAGGGCAATGGAGAGGGCCATGCTAGGAGTCTCTCTGTGAGATCGGATTAAAAATGAGACCATCCGCAGCAGAACCAAAGTAACCGAAATAGCTCTCCGAATCGCTAAACTGAAATGGCAGTGGGCGGGGCACATTGCGCGTAGATCCGATGGCCGTTGGGGCGGGAAAGTTCTCGAGTGGCGGCCACGTACTGGAAGGCGCAGTGTGGATCCTCCCACAAGGTGGATTGATGACCTGGTGAAGGTCGCAGGAGTCTGCTGGATGCGGGTGGCACAGGACCGGTCATTGTGGTTGTAGCGGAGAGTGACTCATTACAGCTGAGACCACCCACCGCGAATCGATATAATAAATTAATTGTCTATTTTTCACATGTAATATGATACCATGTAATTCGATATTGTAAACATAGAAAATAATTATTCATTTTCTTCAACCTTGTACTTTAGACTCGTGTTAAGAACAAAGGAAATGTTTCCCTATAAAAGCTAGCATATTTATTTAATCAATACATTCGTCTTCCTACCGTTGCGTGTATCACTCATTACGCACCCCTACGCTCCTTACACTTCATGGCGACCCACTGCCAGTCGGGCTGTTCGAAACAGCCTCATGGTGACTCGAGATAGCCCAGCCCAGCCCAGCTCTGCATAATCGACGCCGCATCAACGAAACCCTCAGCCATTCCACCAGCTGTCCAAGAACGAAAAATAAATCAGCAGCAGCGATCAGAAACCAAACCACGTCATGGGTGGAGGGTGTACAAAAGAAGAGAAACAGAAAGAAGTAATCATCGCACAAACAGGAGCAGCGAACAGCGCCCAGACAGAGCAGACCGATATCACAAAAATATCAACTTACTTGACTACAGCTGTACTCATCTTGATAGCCCTAATTTTCGTCTACGCTCTATGGAAAAAACTGCATAAACGGCTCACCAGGAAGATCGAGCGTCAAACTATGGCAACAATGATGCGCAACAACAGCAACAAAGCAGCGCGCCAAGCAGAACAGAACGTGTAGAAGCCACCTGCAAGCAGCGACGTCACACTTCACCGAACCCCAACCAGTCTCGCCGCCCACCCGCCTTCGGAACCCAGTAAAAACCTTAAGATGACTACAGGTACCATGTAAATTATTGCGTTTATTTAATACTAAATTGAATTAAGGCATACAATTATTCCCTTGTAAAATATTAATATAGTGTTAGTATCAGTATACAATGACCACAATTCACGAATTATATGATAATTTAAAATCACTTCAGGAAGATATTAGAAAACTAGGACCAAAACGCCGAAACGAAGCTATTGGCCAAACTAAACTCCAAAAAGTTAAATTATTATACAAACAATACGAAGATTATATCAATGAATATAGTTTAAAATTGGAAAAATCAGAGATATCAATAACAGAAAGTGAATTAATTCAGTCTTACTTAACAAAAATAGAGGACGTTTATAGTAAAATAATAGCATCATACGAAGAAGAAAATCAAAACAAAATGGCATCAAGTGATAGTTTCAACTTAAAAACAGCTGTAACTTTGTTACCAGCCATGGATGGCTCGGAAGCCGTCACAAAACAATTAATAGACGCAATAGAGTTGTATTCTACAATGATAAAAGAAGCCGACGCGAAGTTATTAATAAATTTTGTAGTTAAAACTCGACTAACTCAAAGTGCTAAGCTAAGAATATCAGATAAACACACTAGTGTAAGCGACTTGATTGAAGAGATGAAACTTCGTCTCTTAACCATTAAATCCGCAGCCGCGATTCAAACTAAGCTAATAATGACTAAACAAGGAAATAAGTCTATAGACAAATATGGACAAGATTTAGAGGACTTATTTGTGAACCTCACGATAACACAAGCAGAAGGAAAGTCAGACGCATACAAAGTTTTACATTCCTTAAATGAAAAAACCGCGATAGCTAAATTCGCAGAAGGATTACGAAACGAACGACTAGGCATAATAATAGCATCACGAGGATACACCTCACTAAAAGACGCCATTCAAGGTGCTAAGGACCACGAAATGTCCACATTTTCACCACCAGCACCAGCGCAAGTGTTATACTTCCGCAACAAACAATATAATACGCATAAACCATCCAGAGGTCATTACAATAATAGACCACTAGGTAGATACCCACATCGTTCGTACCCTAGTATAAAGGCATCATATAAACCATCATTGCCATACAGAACTAATATTAACCACTACCAACCAATGAGAACCACTAATAACAATGGCACGCGTAATAATACTACTACGCGCGGAAATCGACAAAAGTATTTTTACTCAAATAAAACTCATCACATAAATACGGCGATCGAAAACCCGCAAGATCCCAGCAACACAACCCCGGCATTAACATTTTTTCGTCAATAAAAACTACATTTTAACATACAATCATATGAATTCAGTTCAATTTAAAATAAACAATACAACGTACATATGGCTAATTGATACTGGAGCAAGCTTAAGTGCAATAACATATGAAGCAGCGTTACGATGCCGCGGAAATATGATACCAAAAATGACTCATATAAATGGACTAGGAGGAACAATTAAATCTCACAATACAATTATTTTAAACTTGCAGTATAATAACCAGACATTTGAACATGAATTTCATGTATTTCCAAGAAAAACATTACCCTTACAAGTAGATGGTATAATCGGACAAGACTTTTTGATAAAATATAAATGTCTAATAAACTATGAGACAGGAACAATCACACTAAATAACAACACATTACTAACGTTACCTTTATCATTACAAAATACGGAAATTAAAACAATAACCTCAAATCACATAAAATTACCAGCACGAAGTGAATCACTCATAAAAATTCCCACAAATTATACAGGAGATTGTATTATACTTTCGAGCGAAGTTGCACAAGGAATTTTTGTAGCCAACACTATAAGTAGTACCAAAAACGGAAATATAACAGTAAAAATATTAAACACACGTGACGAAAATATAATGTTAAACAATTTCACACCAGAAATTCAATCAATAAATGACTACAACTGTTTTTCTTTTGACAAATGCAACAACAATGCAGATCGAGTTAAATTACTGTTTTCACTCTTAAACTTTGACAATTTAAATAATGAAGAAAGTAACTCCAGATGGAATAAAACCTGACCCAAAAAAGATCACGGCAGTTCAGAATTTTCCAACACCAAAAAACGCTGACGAAGTTAGACGTTTTGTAGCATTTGTAAATTATTATAGAAAATTCATCAAAAATTTCTCCGAAATAACACAACCATTAACCAATTTAACAAAAAAAAATGTAGACTTTAATTGGACAAAACAGTGCGAAGAAGCATTCCAAACGCTAAAAACAAATATCAGTACACCGCCGTTACTACAGTATCCAGACTTTTCAGCAGAAAATACTTTCACGATACACACGGACGCATCAGGCATAGCCATAGGATGTATACTATCAAATAAAAATGGTTTACCGGTAGCATATGCAAGCCGACCATTAAACAAAGCAGAAAAGAACTATCCAACAACCGATAAAGAATTATTAGCAATTGTATGGAGCGTAAAATATTTTCGACCATACCTATACGGGCGAAAGTTTAAAATTATTACAGATCACCGCCCCCTCATCTACTTATTCAGCATGAATAATCCATCAAGTAGACTCACCAAGTTTCGATTATGTCTAGAAGAATACGACTTCACGGTAGAATATTTGAAAGGAAAAGATAATGTAGCTGCAGACGCGTTATCTAGGATCGAGATTACCAGTGACGAACTAAAAAGTATGACAGAACATGTAATATCAGTAATGACTAGAGCACAAAGAAAACACCAAGAACAACAAAACCAGAATGGCACAACACATTCACAGAATCAAGGTTCCAACCGTGACAGGCCTGCGCAACCCCAAACGGTGGAAATCCTTAAAAAACCTAACAACTTACCGGAATTGACTTATGATATAGATAACTATAATAAAATACTGACACAACGAGATTGTGTAACCAGTCGAAAAAATATAATAATATACTCGCCATCCTTAGCGACACTGTGTGTCACACCTAGTACTTTATCGTGTCCGAAACGAGCTTTCCTCGCGAAAGAATTAGGTATGTTTTGCAAGGAACAACATATAACAGAAGTATGCATAATATATAATGATGACACCGCGAGTATTATAATTGAGCTAGCACAATGCATGCATAAATATAATAAAGGGACCGGCCCCAAGTTAAATATTATTAAAGGTGTCAAGAGAATAAATAATACAGATGACAGACGTGTCATATTAAATGATTTTCATTTATTACCTACTAGCGGTCACGCAGGTATACGTAGAATGACCGAAAAAATGAAGCGATACTACTACTGGCCAGGAATGACTAACGACATTATAAAATACGTACAAAAATGCGATAAATGTCAGAAACAAAAAATTCATAGACATACAAAACAGCCACTCAATATTACGAGCACGGCAACAGCATCTTTCGACAAAGTATTTTTAGATTTGTGCGGACCCCTAACAAAAGATTCAAACGGATATAGCTATATACTTACGTTACAGTGCGAGCTCACTAAATACGTAGAGGCATACCCACTTTTGAACAAGGAGACCGAGACAGTCGCGAGAGCACTAGTTAATAATTTTATTTTAAGATATGGAATTCCAAAAGAAATAGGAACAGACAGAGGAACAGAATTCATATCGTCAACTATGCGTGAATTATGTAATATTTTAGGAATAAATCAATTGCAATCAACCGCTTACCACCATGAAAGCCTTGGATCCTTGGAAAATTCACATAAAGCTCTAGGAGCATATTTAAGGATACAAACAAATAACCAGGCTCATCAGTGGTCAGAATGGTTACAATATTGGTCTTTTTCATATAATACCACAGTTCACTCAGCAACTAAATATACACCATATGAGTTAGTATTTGGAAAATTATGTCGAATTCCAGGTAATATTATTAAACAAGTTGACCCAATATATAATTTTGATTATTATCCTATAGAATTTAAGTATAGATTACAAAAATCCCAAGAGGATGCTAGGGATAATTTAATTAGATCAAAATTATTAAGGAAAACTAATTATGATTTAAAAATTAATCCAATACATTATAACATAGGAGAATTAGTTTTAATCAGAAAAGAAGATAGAAATAAAATTGACCCAGTGTATCAAGGACCATTTACCGTAATAGAAGATCAAGATCCAAATGTAAAAATATTAATATCAGGCAAAGAGTATCTAATCCATAAAAATAGAACTAAACCCTACTTTAAATAAAACAACAACAAAAACACACCATGCATGGCAGCGAAGGCCACAGCCTTCTCGCGCGCCAACATAAATGTCGAATCCATAAAGATCAATGCCATATTTTTTTTTTATTATAAATCAACCACTCGGTATGACGAGGCAGCAAGTAATAAAGAAGAAAAATAACAAACCCTAGCCAACAAAAGTTACCTACAAAATCAAACACCATGCCAAATACGAAAGTGCACACTAACAGAAATAATAGTATCAGTAGACAACAAACATCATAAACAATAAAAGCTCTAACCATATCGGGAACGAAACAAAATAATATCTCACCATTACTCCCAGCTAAGCATAAATAACTAATTACAATTAGTAGCTATATAAGGAGCCTATAATGTAAACATAAGAGAAATTGTATAACCAGATAGCATTTAAGATCATTATTATATTCAAAAATAGTTTTAAGTACCAACTTGTATACTTAGATATAAGTACATTAAAATTAAGCCAAAAATAGTATTCACACAATTTTTGTCTCAAAAAAAAGGGAAGGACGTGTAGCGGAGAGTGACTCATTACAGCTGAGACCACCCACCGCGAATCGATATAATAAATTAATTGTCTATTTTTCACATGTAATATGATACCATGTAATTCGATATTGTAAACATAGAAAATAATTATTCATTTTCTTCAACCTTGTACTTTAGACTCGTGTTAAGAACAAAGGAAATGTTTCCCTATAAAAGCTAGCATATTTATTTAATCAATACATTCGTCTTCCTACCGTTGCGTGTATCACTCATTACGCACCCCTACGCTCCTTACACTTCATGGTAATCTTTGCGAGAGGCCAATGTTTAGCAGTGGACGTCTTTCGGCTGATATGATGATGATGATGATTGACATATTTGGAGGTTACTCATCATCGCCACACTGAGCAAGCGGTCTGGCAATAGGTAGTGTCCACTATGATGACGTTGCCCATCATCAATCTTCTTTAAACGAATGGTCAGATTGGTCAATGACACTTAAATCCCTTAGTCGACTCTTACCACACCCGCGGGAAGAGTTGGGGTGGTGAGTGTGGTGAATTATTATTTATTTATTTATTAAATGTATTCTTTCTGCTGTCAATACATTGGTAATAACTACGCCTTTAAACGATCTGAAAAGGGTTTCTTCACTGGCAGTTCAAAGAAATATTGAGTATCTTCATGCAACTGTACAGTTTATGGTAAGATAAATATTGTAGTATATTTATATATTTCTATTATTATATATTTATGCATATTTTTATGTAAGTGTAGGTATATTTATGTATTATGTATCCTATTTTAGTATGTCTTTTTATTAAGTTTGCAACTTGCACCGCCTACATTCTTTTCTGTTTTGCCCTAAGGTTGACTGGTAGAGAATGCTCTGTGACATTAAGTCCGCCTTTTATAAATAAATAAATATCATGGGGCATCTTACACAAATCGACCTAGTCCCACGGTAAGCTCAATTAAGGCTTGTAATGTGGGTACCAGGCGACGATTTATATAATAGATAGATACATATAGATACTTAAATACATAGACAGCCAGGACCAAGAAACAAACATTTGTGATAAATAAATACACAAAGAATGCCCTCGCCGGGATTCGAACCCGGAACCTCCAGCTTCGTAGACAGGGTCACTACCAACTAGGCTACGGAGATTAACGAAAAGATTTTATTTTGTGCAATTAAGATTAAATAAATGAAATAAATAATAGTGCCTTAGAAAGTGACATCTTCAGGGTTTCTTGCTACTAAGTTAGGCATTACGTTCATCACTTTTCGTGATGAACCATAACCCTCCTTTTATCGCTGTAAATTTCTCTTGGCATTAATCTTCTAAGTGTGTACTATGTGTAGATCACTTACCTAATAGATGGGACATAATGCTTATTATTTTTATACCAGCAGGCAGCCGTTACAGCATTCTGGCTTCTTCTTCCATTGTAATATGGTAGACATGTACTGAGTGCTTAGATAAGTTGCCAATCGCTAACGCTTAATCGTCAATCGTAGGCGAAACAGCTAACTGTCTTTGTCGTACTAATATGAAAGAGTGACAGAGGGAAAACTACGATACGCTACTAAGCGCTAGCGTTAGCGTCAAATTACGCCTTTTGGGTGCTCATGATTATAGCTATATTGTTTGAAATTGCAATTTGAGGAATCTTTTCACTATAGATAAAATTGTAGGTGCGTTTGACTAATCACATCATCCCTAAATCGATTGTGTCGCGAAACGCACAATAAGTTTAGTGACAGAGGATATTCACTTTATCAACGAAATTAACTGTCAATATATGTATAATAAGCAAGTTTTCGACAGTTCATTTGCACGGAAGAATCAATGTAACCCATGTTACGATTAAGTAGGGTTAGTTGTGGAACATTGACACAAACGGACACAATGAAACTTTGCGATATCTCGGAAACCTGACCTTAACGGCTAGCCCCGTCTGTCAAACAAGGACGAGCTTAGGGACCCTCCACAACTCCCCAGGGTGCGAGCAACGATCGCAGAAGGAGCACGTCGCTACATGCTTCAAAGCGAATTGACCCAGAAAAAGTAACAATTTTTATTTATATTTCGTAATTTTTTGCAAGAATACAGAGAATAGTTTCGTAGTATTTATATTTTTGTCGTATTGTATATATAATCAAGTTTATCTTAAGCTAAATTCTTTTAAAATTAATTCAAGTTTTGGCCTCGTTTTTTTATTTAGTTTAAAATAATACCCTGGTGTCTCACAATGAAACATTTTAATGAAATGTACAATGAAACAGGTCCATGTTTCGTTGTGTACTGTATAGTTTTATTGTACACCGAATGTGAAATTGCAAAAGGTTACCATTCTATGAGACTGTTCATTTAAACATGTTTCATGCTTAGCACCTCATTATCAACCTATTAAGGCCTACTTGTATAACCTAGGGTTAAACACTGACCAGTAGCTAGAGTGACAAATTTTATATGTACAATAAAATGATCACTATTAGCTCCTGCTGGTGAATACCTGGTTATGTGGCTAAGCCCGGGTGGTACAAGAGAGTCAAAGTAGTACATTTTTAATATTTTTTGTTGACTAGTATAATTATATTATATAGTATAAAATTATATATTAAATATTTCGAAAAATTATATGCGTAGTAATAGTGGCAATAAAATTATATTTTTTATCTTTTAAAACATTCTGTTCCTACATATTGTATTAATATGTGATTGGGTTCATTAAAACATAAAAAAATCTGTTGCTGAATGTGCCAATGTCATAAAGATTCGTTAATAAATTAATCTTCTCAAGAACCAGTACGTTTTACAAACAACAACCACATAATATAATAATAATCTATTTGGCTACTGTTTATGTAACTCTGTTTCAATGTTGGTTACCCGTGATATTTTTTGTTTACAATGAAACAGCTCACGGTGTTTCACTGAACACTATTTATTAGTACACATTGAAACAATACACTTTTTTTCAAAAACATTTTAAGAATATATACGCAATTTTCAGAACTAGAGTCACTTTTTTACACGCCATAAAGAATGATGATTATTAGTCTATTTTATGGCAAAATATACGATTTTTTACTTTCAAATTGGCTGAGATAGGACAGTTTAAAAAGTTGAATGTTTCATTGATGGCAATAGTTTAAGTAATATATTTAACAATAAAACGTACGTACACAATAAAACAACATGATATTTATGTTGTCACAAAGTGTATGATATCTATCGCGGAGATGCCCAAGACCCTCCCGCGTTCGCCTGGGTTACAGTCATACTACGAGGACACATAAAACATAACTTTTTTTGCAATATGTCGCAGTTATCGACGGCATTGTTAAGTTACAATGAAACTTGAGTTGTATACAATGAAACAGTCTTTCGGTTTCATATATCTTTCAGTGGTATTATTAATCATTTAACAAATTGGAATCCTACTAAACTAGGCCTACTCCAGCCTACCGTTATTATTAACTTTCCTCTATTTTGTATTCATTGCAAGTGTTCTTATATATATGTTACATATAACACAGTTCCAATGTTGGTTAAGTCTGTTTCATAGTTCATTGGATTCATTACATCTGTTTCAATGTAAAAATTCAGGTGTTTCATTGAATACATGCACGAGGACACAATGAAACAAATCTCATTTTTTGTTTAAAGTTGCATAACACATATACTATTGAAAATAAGTAGAAACCAAGAATGTGATTCTATAGCCAACTAAATTGTTTATCTTCGAACACAATATCTCACTCGTAACTTCAAAAACACCAGAGATACAATGGTTTGAAATTTAGTTGTTTCATTGATCCACAACTTACCCTACTATAATCATATATTGATTTATTAAACTTTGACCATTATCACTCATATTTTAAAATAGGCCTAGTGACAACCCTAGCCTAGAACTGAATAATCAAGATCAAGTGCGGGTAGTTCGAAAAACCCGCGCAGCTCTAATGTGTTTATACATTTTCTCACCAGTCTGCCTGCGACCACGAGTGTAACGTCATGCCCGAAACGTCAGGATATAATTAAACGTAAGTTTACGCAATTAAGACCAGTTTGTCTTTAAAATATTTATCTTTAAAAAAAAATCTTTATCGGCGGTTTTATATTAAAATATCACTTATAGTTTATCATATTAACACCAAAACCGAGTTTTTATTGAAATTTAGTGTTTAATTATCATAAAGCTGAAATTAAGATTTTTAATATACATAGTTAAACTGGAGGAAAATTAAATGAAATAAAAATGTGGTATCTTTTTTTTTACTGCAAAAGTACTACTTAAGTTAATCAACCCTGTTCGTAGTAGGTTTCATTATTCATGTTATTCAATTTAAATTGCGGAGTCTATTAAAGATGGTCGATCCTGTGTCTACATAGAGACAATGACGGAATGAGGTCGCGTCACCTGGGATCCCACTGAGATGTATTGATGTTATTGTCATCTGTGGCGGTTTTAATCATTTCCCGTTACATTTACACGCAAATTGTTTATTTTTAGTCAATTTGGTCATATATTAGATGGCACATCGCTTGCTCGTCACGCACACGTGCAATGCATACGCAATCTATGTGTATCTATATAATAGATAGATACATACAGATACTTAAATATATAGACAGCCAAGACCAATTGACCATGGAACAAATATTTGGGATAAATTAATACACAAATAATGCCCTCGCTGGGATTCGAACACGGACCCTCGAGTTTCGTAGGCAGGCGGATAGGAGGCTGTCAAAATACATATAAGTAATTAATTACATATTCATTATTTAATTTGCCTTATAATTTTATATTAATTTGCGTAATACATAAAAGTAAATATTACAAATCGCTCATGCCAAAACTGGGAATTGAACCCAACGAATCCTTTCTTGGCATATACAATGGAACCATCTCGTCTGAGATACACAGACGTTTACGTAGATTTAGGGTTCCCTGGAAAGGAGTTTATCACGGAACCTATTCATATTATAGTACCTTGTGAAAAATTTGGGAACCTGTTACCGAGGTGCATTCTCAACCTTTTGCAAAGTTTGCGAAAAATATCTCCTAAATTAACAAGCTGCTAAGTATTAATTGTCTTTTTAGATATTATAGACGTTTAAGCAAGAACTTTATGGAATTAACAACAAATACGATTTTGCGAAGCAAAATTACAATTGTCACAAAAAACAAGACAATAAGAGTTTTCTGAAATAACGTTCACCAAGGCGGTAGCACTGAGGCGTCAGGTCCAGAAGCTTATCTAAATTCTTAGAACGCCTATAGTTTCGTGTTTAAATGTTTTGTATGAGTTAATAAAATTATATAAAAAAACCATCTAGTTACTTTTTCTTTGTGGCTACATAATTGTGTTTCTTAGCGGGACCTTGCGGCTAAGTGGCGCCAACTAGTGGCATACTTTTTCGAGAAAACTCTCATTGTATCGAAATTCCGATACAGGCCGGACCTTATGTCAAAAAATTACGAAAATTATTCTAAGCCTTGTGACAATTGTCACGACTTTCGAAAAGTTTGCCCGTCCGATAGTTAGCGGTAGCCGTAGCCTACGGATACCTGTGACAATGTAACAATTGTAGCACCCGTCTTAATGGTAAAATAGGGGCCAGAATACGCAAACCTAGTTCATTGAACGACAAAGAGGTACAGCGCTTATATAATTATACATGCAGAGTACCTAAATGTGTTTGGAAGCGGCCAAAGGCACAAACGAAGGCACAGACAGGACGGTAATAGGATTTCCGTACTACACACTAGCTTTAAAAGCTCCTATGTGACTATAGAACCGGAATAGAGATACGCCCTTTTAGGTTCTAAGTAATCGTATTAGGAGTATGTGCGCGTTTGGCCAGAGTAGCGCACGACACTGTGGGGTAAATAGGGCTTGCAATTCGAATATTCGTAAATCGAATATTCTGTATATTTTAGTATTCGAATAATAATGTGTGGTATTAAAATATTACAATTACAGCAACAATTATAAAGTTTTAGTACGAATTCAGCATCAAAGCTATTGTATTACAGAAATATATTTTGGATTTTTATAATTTATCGTAAAAATTCTGGTATACCGTAGTAAAACCAAAATTTTTCAAAGGAACTAAGCGGATATTTAGGATATACCTGCAATCTGTAGTTATCTATGTTGATCGCTGCAGGATTCTATGCCTTATTAATTTTTTATCAGTCTCTAATTACACACTGTACATTCTGTACAATTTAATATACATAAATGCGATCTGGCTAATATAACGAACCTAACCTACCTATACGTATATGACATTTCCTCGCTGTATCGCTAAACTGATGCGTTTTGCGAAGAGAGGAAGTCACAGTCGCCAGCTCTTCGGAAGGCCGAGTGAAGGTACTTATAAAAAACGTCTCGATCGCGTTTACGTTTTCATCGTCAATCTCATACAAATAACGATGAAAACGTAAACGCGATCGAGACGGTTTTTATAAGTTATTATTACCTACACTCGGCCCTTGGTATTTATTTACGTCGACCAGAAGTTTCGCGATTGCAGCAAAAAAATTGCGTGTGCTGCTCCCCATGAATTAAACTTACAAATTAAACTTTTTATGATATTCCTTAAAACTATTCGAATATCACGAAATAATTAACCGAATATTCGAATACCTGAAACTCGCGAATATTTGGAAGCCCTCGGGGTATAAGGTGGAATAAATAATTGTGAGTGGCTAGTTGAGAAGGTAGCCTTAATGAATAAATTAGATTTTCAACTTCATTATGTGGGTGACATTTTCGACGTATTTTGTATTCACTTTGACTTAAGATCCATTAGAGGGTCTCTAAAGACGTAATAAATATATTCGTGTTTCGTTCACAAAATTAATTCATCATCATCATCATCACCAGCCTATGATAGTCCACTGCTGGATATAGGCCTCTCCTATTAACTATGCGTATAAACGCATTAGGAGGTAAATATCCATAATCGCCACGCTGGGCAAGCGGATTGGCGATCGCAGTAATGTGTCCACTATGATGACGCTGCTGCCCATCATCAATCTTTTATCAAATAATGGTCAGTGACACTTCAATCCCTTAGTCGACTCTTACGACACCCGAAGGAGGAGTTGGGGTGGTGACAAATGTATTCTTACTGCCGTCACCACACGGCAGTGGGGTGAGGCTTGCAGTTACTTATTGGGCATCATTAAAGTATGTAAGTACGTACAGGAGAAGTAACTACTTAACTAAAAAATGTTTATATATTACGGGTACGCTCGCGAGGAGTGAACGCTGGCTCAGTGCTTGATAATGGAGACCTAGGCTCTCCGAAACATGTAGCGCGTAGTGACTAAATACACGTGAGTTTAACCGTCTCATACATCATTTACTTACGTTTTTTATAGTTTTTTTTTAAATTCCTACAATAACACAGGTATTACGGCCAATCAACTTTTCGATCGACATATTTTCTGTCTCCTGCGTTACTTTTCATGAACTTACAAACGTACGTCAATTATTACTATACACATATTTACAATGAAAAACAGTTGGAACCTAAATGTATCGATGTGAACTTGTGTGAGGCCTAACGCATGTATAATATATAAGCATTTTTATAGCAAACTTGATAAAATTATCACCTGCGTGACAAAATAGTGTCGATCGAAAAGTTGATTGGCCCATTAGGAAATATAGGTACTATAATAAAATATGTATTACGAGTAGGTAGTTTATTTAATTATTATATAAGTATTAGTATGTAATTGTAGGTATTGTCATAGTCATTTGGTATTACTATATCTTTATTACGTAGACGTGATGTTGAACACCAACTAAAATGTCTCTGTTTGGCCCAATGGTTGACTGGTAGAGAATGCCTTTTAGCAAATTTTAGAAATAAAGTTTAAATAAATAAATAATTTAACAGATTGTCGGTTGACTATCAAAAGCCACTATAAAAACTGTCATTCTTAGCAACCTCGTATGTCAATATTGAATCAAAACTGAGATACGAATTTTATTTTAGCTTGCGAACCAACGAGATAATATGTCTCCTTGTTGATTACGAGTGTAAGAAGTTTCTAGATCACCTAACATTAGATTCTATGTCTATTACTGCGTAATCGATGCATTCACGTCAACTCCATTATCTCGGCCCACAAACGCATACATGTGAACATGTCAGCACGCTTGGTTGCGCAGGAGTCTAAACTGGTTAAGATACGCATATCTGAAGGTAGATTTAGACCAAATGAGCGAATGCTCATTCTATCCCCCACTCTACGAAGTTAGTTCGTTTCACAATACGTGATTCGTCGAAATTCGTTGATTTCGTAGAGTTGGGGATAGAATGAGCGAATGCTCGTTTGGTCTAAGTCCACCCTTAAAGCGTGTATACCATTCGTCAATAGATAACAAAAAAAGTAAACAAACGTCAATACTTGTATCATTTCATAATCACGCACTTTTAGAATACAATCTTGGTCTTATCACCAACTTAAAATGTTATATGCCGTGTGGTGACGGCAGTAAGACGGCTACGCAAACGCAGCGTAGGACGTCCACCCACAAGATGGACAGACGACCATATGAAGGTCGCCGGGACACGCTGGATGCAGGTCGCATCTAACCGGTACATGTGGAGGTCCAGAGGGGAGGCCTATGTTCAGCAGTAGACGTCTTATGGCTGAGATGATGATGAAAATGTTAAATCTTGAGTTTAAATATATGTATTTTTAGTTGAAATTATTGATATTGATTAGAATTAACGTAAATACATCTGCGAACATGTAACGATTGTGTCAAACACGTCAAATGCTATGTAAAGTTAGCCATATTTTGTTTTTCTACTGAAAACCGGTATACAGTCAGACACAAGCAATCTCTGAAAAAAATATTTGTTAAATGAAACCAAATGTTCGTCTGCCCATAATTTAAAAAAGGAACGACATGACTAGGGTATACAGGGTGTTTCAAAAATGGTGATAATAAAATATGAATCTAAATAATGATTTTAAAATAATTAATATTTATAAATACTACCTTAAAGGGGCTATAATATTTAAGTGCGAAAACTTCATTAAGACGGCCTACGGGAAGGCAGTTCATTTTTGACCTTGCATACTTAAGTAAAATTAGAACAAGCACTGTTTGGAAGTATTTTTGAACAAGCAAAAAAAATCATAGTGTGGGACCAAATATGATAACACAAGAAAAAAAAAGAGAACAGGTGGCAAAGCTGGCGGCATTTGTTTGAACTTTATGATGTTATTTAATATCATTAATGATCTGAATTTCGCATTTTAGCTTTCCTAACCTATCCTCAGTCTGGCATAAAACTTCATGATACAACTTCATTTGCCCGACTATACAAAATTAAATACTAAACCCCGTTATTAATAGTCATAAAACGACGTCAAAATACATCAATAAAATGTTAAAAGATTCAGTTCGTATTACTTTAGTACATGTTTCAATTTAAAACTTCATCAAAAATATAACGAGTGACAGAAATAATTGGAATGATTTTATATGTACTTTGTACATTTATTTTTACACATTAAGCAATATACATTTTGAAATGCGTTCTAATATCTTAACAATTACGGCCTGTTTTAAAATAGCCAGATAAATATATACGTCACATAAAATGGTCAATTGGTCACTATCCTTTTCCAGTTATACATTATAAAAAAGGAAAGCTAACAATATATCTAGTTGCAGTAGTATTTAATTGGCTAGGTCCCTGCCCACGGGACCCTAAAACGGGCGCACGCAACATTCTCTACAGGGCTTCGGATACGCTTACAGCACTTGTATGTTTGCCCGTCTGTCGGCCTCATGTGCCAAACCGGCTGTCACTTGTACAACCTGTTTTGTATACTTAGGTTATACGAATTGTAGATCATAAAATATTATTATAGATGTGAGATCACATTTTCGTTCCATAAAGGACGTCACCTGTCTTCCGCGTTTGATAAGACAAACGTCGACAACGTATTATTTATATACGACATTGTGGGATTATCCGCATTGTAAAAAAGTAACACCAACATCAATTTGTTTAATTATAAAAAAAAACAAATTGATGTTTCCTAATCATGAATTGATTACAGCGCCCTCTATAGCAAATTTAACGCAACGGAGAGTTGTCGAGTTTGCGGACGATTGTGGTAGACACACGTCTTTGAGTGGCTTAAGGTTGTAGTACCTTCGAAACACTACGTACAGATGTCGCTAGTGATTAGCTTCAAAATACCATTGACTAAATTCGCTGTGATCGACGGAAGGTAGTCTGGTGTAATTGGAAGCACGTTGGACCGGCAATCCAGAGGAAGCGGGTTCGAATCCCGTGACAACCAGAGTCTTTCGCAGTTGATTTTTTCTATGGTAAGCACATCTGTTACGACATTGTGGGGTATATACTTAGGTTATACGTATTGTAGAGTAGATCATAAAGTATTATTAGGGTATTTTTACTCTTTGGGTCACCCAATTAGCGCGAAGTTAAAAAACCTTAATTGCAGTCAGCTTCGTAAGGACGCTTTTCGCCAGTTTATGTTGTACAGGAGCGAGGCAGCCCACGTGTTACAGTAAGGAGTGCTCCATTGAGTCGAAGAGGAGTGGAGATGTGCAAAATTGACCAATGAGACCGCATCACAGTGTTTCGAATTTTGAATTTGAAGAATGTAATTGGTCAATTTTGCACATCTCCGCTCCTCTCCGCGTCAGTGGAGCTGCACCCTAAATGTCATCATCATCATCATCATCAGCCTATGTTAGTCCACTGCTGGACGTAGGTAGGCCTCTCCTATTAACTATGCGTATAGACGCATTAGGAGGTAAATACCCATAATAGCCACGCTGGGCAAGCGGATTGGCGATCGCAGTAATGTGTCCACCTATGATGACGCTGCTGCCCATCATCAATCTTTTTATAACAAATAATGGTCAGTGACACTTCGATCCCTTAGTCGACTCTTACGACACCCGCAGGAGGAGTTGGGGTGGTGACAAATGTATTCTTACTGCCGTCACCATACGGCACCTATACCAGTAATTACTATGCAATTCTAGCCAAATATCTCGGAAGCCTCTAAGGAGAGTTTGGTGCGTTAAGTCGAGTAACAGGTTCGATGCTCGGACGAAATTAATTAAACGGGGCTTTGAGGACCCCGGACGCAGAGCTAGTTTAACGTTGTTGAAACTTGCATAGCGAAATAGTGGAATTATTTGTTGTAGGATATTTATTGAATATGAACATCAATAAATATGATGGGATACTAATTATATTTGTCAGCCTCCGTAGTCCAGTTGGTAGTGACCCTGTCTACGAAGCTGGAGGTTTATTAAAGAAAACAAAACTTTAAATAAAGATTTTTAAAGTTATAGGTAAATAAAAACTAAAAAAACCTACCGTAAGTCCCTCGGATATTTATATATTCAGTTATGAAATTACCTCTGAGCATAAGATCCTCTAAGCTATCGAAATAACATAGGTCTCAGGAGGTTAAGTGACGACTCGGATCTAAACGTCGTAAGTCACAAGGATTTTGGACAACATTTCGCCGTTTTATTTAACCATTTTGTTAACAAGATTTGGGTAGATATTATTTTAGTTATGGTATTAAGTTGCAAGCCTTTCAAAGTATAAATATAATTAAACCGTTAAACTCACATGTATTTAATGTACCAATATCATTGGTATTGCAAAGGCACACTATAACAACTCCGCGCCAACGCGGCAGCAACTCTATTCACACTCACGATGAGTAGTCATCTAGTTGATCCACCCAATGGTCACTAGTGGACAATGCGGTGTCAACGAGTGGGCAATGAAAATGGTTGCTCGATACGCGTCAGTCGCAAACGCATAGTCGTTGCGTGGACAACGTGTGGTCGTTGCGTGACAAGTCGGGGTTGACCTTTAGTGTACGATGCGTAGGCCACTCGTACACTACACTAAAGTATTTTTTTGAAATTAAACCTTGAACATATGACACAGGGTTTAAATTTCAATGATTAGACTTGAGTCGAGTGGGTGTGGAGTTGATATCGTGTGCGAAGACCTTATGCCCCGGCCACGACATTGGTCTAAGGCGACCAGCGGCGAGCGAATCCATGAGTTGAAGCGGGATGCCGATATGGGTACTCCCTCTCGCACGTATGGTTTTCCGCTAAGCCGGTCGCCTTATGTCCTGGCCACGACGTTGGTCTAAGGCGACCAGCGCCGAGCGAATCCATGAGTTGGAGCGGGATGCCGATATGGGTACGAGAGGGAGCACCATACGTTTTCCGCTAAGCCGGTAAAAGTGGTTTGTTTATTCATGTTAACAGGAATAATATTTTGTTTATATTGAAATATCAAATTCAAGAAAAATCCAGTACAATATTCAATACGATTCCACCTATCCTGTAAATAAATAAAAAAATATACATTGTAAGTAGTATTTAGCTGTATTTTCTAAAATTTCAGTTGGTCCGTAGTCCGTGGATATTATGTCACCGTATATTTTAACCTAACCTAACCAAACTTAAACTTAAGGCTTACCAAATATTTATGTCGTTTTTGGTCCCATGTTTACCCTAAAACATGTCAGCACATGTTAATAGCTTTCAAGCCTTATCCCATATTTCGGTATTAAATAAACACCGACCGGATTTTACGGTTCCTTTCCTAAATCATGGGGATTTTGCATCAAAACTATCATCTTACAAGCCGATAAATAATTTTTGAAACCTCGTGTCTTCCAAAAATCGTTCCAACTTCAAACTTGTGCTCGTTTCTTTAAAGTTCAAATCATTCGATTTTCAAAAATGTACGTTCTTTGGAAGATTCTTTTGACGCTTAAAAAAACTGAACATAATCCTGGATTCAAATCCTCAAACCACCTGCGAGGTATTCCAAAAGAAACTAAACCGTATTTTCAAAGCTTTATGTCCAATTTCCATTGAAAACGGCACGGTGAACATAAAAAATATGAATACGCCTTTTCGCCTTATATCGTAGGATTAAGGTGCAAAATTGTATACATATATATGCCGTCTTCTCGAAGAATGTGCGGAAACTACTTAAGAAAGTTACTCTGAGAGTTTTTTTTTTTCTAAACACAGGATCTGGCTTCATAAATTAACTGTCAGAAACCGTTGCTACCTTGAGAACTTTAAGCCGCTATCGCTATGAGATTAGAGTTCATTATCGCTTGTTTATTATGTTTCAAGTGGCTTAGTGAGATTTTTGACAGATTGGTGAGTGGTTTGGATTCAGAAATTGTATTTTTGTGACTGCTTGATCTGACATGCGCAGACAAGTTTCGTTTAACTTTGTAAATGATGTTTGAAAATGCTGTCGGAAACATTATTTTGTCATAAATCTCGCCTATTTATTGTATAGCTAGCTTTTGCTACATGTCATCACTTTTATTTTACATAGAAATGAAATGGATAGTAAAGAATTGGAACCCTTGGAAACCAGCTCAAAGTGACGCTCTAAGCAAATTGTAAGAAATTTCTTCGTCAGCCTCCATAGTCTAGTTGGTAGTGACCCTGCCTACGAAGCTGGAGGTTCCGGGTTCGAATCCCGGCGAGGGCATTCTTTGTGTATTTATTTATCACAAATGATTGTTCCTTGGTCATGGCTGTCTATGTATTTAAGTATCTATATGTATCTATCTATTATATATATCGTCGCCTGGTACCCACATCACAAGCCTTAATTGAGCTTACCGTGGGACTAGGTCGGTTTGTGTAAGATGTCCCAAGATATTTAATTATTTTATTTATTTATTCTTACTAGATGTCACTGTGGCATGGTTCTAGACTCGCCTAGGTTTCTAATTGGTTTTATATGTATTATTTGAGTAATACACACCATTATTCAAATAATATGCCACAGACTTCTTCAGCCCAAGTAAATAGAAAATAAAGTACAGGAAATATCAAAAACTGTCTTATCGCTAAACAGCGATCTCATCAAGACAACCTTAGAGTAGCGGAAAACTAATCAAATATATCTAAGAGTAGAAGGCAAACGTATCAAACTGGAGAAAGTAAGTAGGTAATGACATTTACTTTTCTAAAATAAAAAAAACGAATATATTTTTCTTGGTTTTTTTCTAGATGTAGGAATAATAACTGATATTTATTAATGTTCCTGAACATTAATATATATCAGTCATTAGCATCCAAAAGGATCCTACTTGGTTAATTATTACCGTTAAGGTACTTAACTAGGTATAATATGTTTTAGCTAAACTAAAAGTTACTTACAAGTTAAAAGTACCTACAGTTTTTTACAACAAGCACGACTTTAAGGCAAAGTAAAAACTTTTCAATGAACATCCAAGCATCCAGTTTTAACACGAAGAAATTCACAGAAATTCATATTAACACATGACTCGAACATTCTTAAAAGTAACTTGGTAAAGAACTCAAAAACTCGAGCGATTCTAACCCATATTCTTAGTACTTTAAGAGTTATAATAGGATGTGTGTGAACCCGTGGATGTTTCACTGACTGGTACAGAAAAGGAAATAGTAAAATACGATAGCTTTTAGGGTGTGCTGGGAATTATTGGTTGTGGCAAATTCATTCATATGCCGGACTATTAAATTAAAAAATGGAATTCTTTACTGGCACATGTGTTTCCTCATACGTAGTTAGGACCCTTTATAAATACATAAATAAACATATTGGGACATTACACAAGTCGACCTAGTCCCACTGCAAGCTCAAGGCTTGTGATGTGGGTGCCAGGCGACGATATATATAATAGATAGATACATATAGATACTTAAATACATACACAGACATGACCAAGGAACAAATATTTGTGATACACAAATAATGCCCTCGCCGGGATTCGAACCCGGAACCTCCAGCTTCGTAGGCAGGGGCACTGCCAACTAGGCTACGGTGGCTAAGAGGAAGGCCTTTAAACGAAGCGTGAAGAAGCTTCTAGCGGGCCAGCAAGGAGGTGGCAACTGACAGGTTACCGCTGGTCTCCTGTTCGTTGCCGCCGCGATTTGGGCACCACTTTTCAACGATCAGGTGGAGTGAAGCCACTTTGTTGTTTCTAAAAAAAAATATAGGGTCTGCTGGTTAAATGCAATGTCTATGGTGGATACTGAAATTGCGTTTGTTGTTAGTGGTTACCGCAGTTTCTGATCTACGCTATGATGTTAGCAATAAATAGGTACATGGAATCTAGAAGACAAATAGTCAACCTATTATGAAATACTTGTTTAAGAAGATTAATTCTTGTTACAGACATGCGAGCAAATAAATTAGTTTTAAGACAAAATAATATTAAGTGACGTACTAAAATTTCTATAGCTCCCTAGGGAATTCCACTTCTCGATAACTCCCGCAACGCAAGCAATAGCGCGCTTGGAAAGAAAGTGTGATGAAAAAACATTAACTTAAGTATTCGATTATTTGAGATGACTTATGTACTTTGCCAGAGGTACTCAATGTTTGGTCGATTACCAAATATAAATAGTCAAATAAAATATTCGTGTTAACACCATTTAAGTAATAATATCTCGAGATACAGCTGTATACGAGAGTAGAAGACCTTCGCTAAACATACAAGGATAATACCTCGTATAATAAACATGCGAATTATGAACACGTTCCATTTCTGTCACTATCACCAAAATGTTATTATTTCCACTAAAATACGCTACTTATCTCGACGCAGCCATTTAACCAAACATTTTCCCTTAGTGTACCTTACCTGCCACCTCCGATAAGGGGTTTCGTTCCGAACCGACCATAGAAGTCTCACTCCAGTACAAACTCGGTCTCCAGACGCGAATAGCTAACGCGGATCTCAAGGTCAAGTTATAATGGCGTATGAATTGCGTGTGCTTAGAGAATAAAGCAAGGGCCCCATAAAAAGGCGAGGTTGCACAGGGTTGTCAACGCCAAAATACACTTAACCAATTGAAGGTCTAAGACACTAGAACCGAGTCAAAATGAAGAGTAGCAAGGAAATCAAATTGATTTGTAGCCTCATTTTCCAACTGTAGGTGGGTGAATCAACTTTTTTGTCTGTTATTGCCATAGTTACGGTCACCTGAGTCACGCTGGTTTTATGCAAAATTATGCTACTTAAACTATGCAAACATACATTTTTCTGGTGTTAATAAGCTCTTTCCTTAAAAAATTCCACCAATGTTACAATAAAATCAGGGCGGGGGACGATTAAAAAAAAAATTACCCATTTATCTCGAAATTTTTAGTCTTGTGTTAAATATATTGATAATATTTGATATTGAACTAATATCATAAGTAGTGGAAG
>JALPQI010012492.1:0-34540 GCA_025490895.1 Thaumatotibia leucotreta | reverse complement strand
TTTTCAATACATTTTCGTTAATTGAGCTGGAAAGTAAAAAGAGGAGCATTTTCCAAATTGCCGGCTGCAACTTTCTGCCGTAACTTTGACGCGATGCCGCTCCGGAAAATCATCTATTTAACCTTTAAAACTCTTATCATCCAGTCTTAAAACTAGAAACGCAACCTTAACATCTAGACAGTAAAGTTTATATTATTCGAGAATAAAGATATATAGAGGCGAGGAAATAAGCAGTCAAAATGGATTCGGTGGACGTAATTAATTCCTCCCGCTTTTCGGATCGTACGTTCATATAACTTTTAATTTACGTTTTTAGTGAAATGAGATTAAATAATTATAATCTATATACAAATCAGGTAGAGATAAAAGTGGATAAGTTAAGTTTAGTGGTATTTTGAATTGAATCGGGTTTTCATCACTTTATTCTGTTTGTATGTTGTATTCTATTTTACTTTAATATTATATTCATTTTATAAAATACCTAGCCTAAGAAAATATTTATTTATCACTTTTATTATTATTCTTAGGTAGGTACTTTTATTATTTTCATGTTTCAACTCATTTCTTAAAAAGCGGCTGCTAAAACATCGAAAGAAGTGTTTCCTGGTCAGGGATTTAATATTTTATATTTTATTTATTTCGGTATGCGATTCTCAAAGATTTCTCGAAGGGTACCTTGCTATGTTTTTTCCGTCCAACCTTAGCAGGTTGTCTTATTAGTCAAATGACCGAATAATATGTTGAAGTATCTTAATTTTCATTTCTTCTTTACGTTACTTTTTACTGTTATCAGCATTCAATTATGAACTCATTTTCTCAATGTCGTGTGTGCAACTGTACATTTAACCTAAAATATTTTACAAAATAATGTTTTGCCGTTTCAATTTAGGTTAAGCTCATTGTCACCCGTTCCTGCTTTCTTTCTTCTACGGATATTAACTCGTATTTATTTATTTCTTATAGCTGTTCCAAGAACTGTATTATTAGCCTATTAAGGTATCTCAACAGATGTTCTGTTTCAGGCGAGCCAGCGGGCGAGCCGGTGACCACCAAGCCGCCAACTCCTGCGCCGGTGCAAGCCACCGCGAAACGTGAGTATTCATTTGTTTCTCTTTTTGGCTCGAGTTACCCTGTGTGAGACCAAACCCTTTGTTTGTGATTTCACCGACCTGTATAGATGCCCTTGGAGTGCTATTTGAATAGAAAGTGGGTAACCTTTTGTAGTAATAATTATTTATTTAGTAGGTAAAATAAACTTACATGGTTGAACATAAAACTATAATATTATAAACTACGTTGCCTAGCTAAGGCCTAGCTAACTTTATAGCGGTTGTATATATAAATATATTGTTTAGTGTCTGTTTTTAGAATTGTCAGCTAATACTAATAATAATTATACCCTCATTGCAAAGCTGATCTGCTTCAGGGGGGGCAATAACCGCCCCCGAGTAATGCGCTTTGTGAACCAGGCGTTCGCGGGAACGGGCATCATGCCCTGCGACTACATGGCCAACCTCACAGAGCGCATTGACTTTCTGAAGCAGAAAGTTTATGCATGGGCAAGCCGTATCCGCCGCTACAGAGAGCGTGTGGATCGATTTCAACAGAACCGCCTCTTCCAAAGTGACCAAAGGAAGCTATACCGAAGGTGGGAGGGAACCGATCATCATTTGTCAGACGCGCATCTACCGGATGCTACTGCCATGACTGATTTCTGGCGTAGCATCTGGTCGGTGCCCGTCGGACACATCGAGGGCGATTGGATGAACGTTGTTGAACGTGAGTGCGAGACTATCGAACCTGTGGAGGCAGTTGTCATCAGCCCCGATGACGTAAGTTGTGCCATCCGACCTGCCCAGAACTGGAAAAGTCCTGGACCGGACGGATTGCACAACTTCTGGCTAAAATGGTTTCGGTGCTCCCACTCGCGATTGGCAGCGCAATTCCAACAAGCCCTTGAGCTTGGTTCCCTGCCTCCTTCCTTAACAACAGGTGTAACCTTCCTGCTCTACAAGTCCGGTAGTACCACGGAACCGAAAAACTACCGACCCATCACGTGCTTGCCTACACTCTACAAGCTCCTTACATCCATTTTGAGAGCAAAAATTAACACGCACATTGTTGCGAACAATGTTCTGGCCTCTGCTCAAAATGGATGTAAGGTTGGGTCCCGTGGTACTAAAGAGCTCCTCCTCATCGACATGACTATTTGCCAGCAAGTCCGGCGTAACAAAGGGGCCCTCTCTGCCGCATGGATTGACTACAAGAAGGCCTATGATTCGGTGCCTCATTCATGGTTGGGAAGGGTCTTGGAGCTGTATAAAGTTGATGCAGCTTTAAGATCCTTTCTCGGCGCATGTATGGGGCAGTGGACCACAGTCCTTCGTCAACCAGGAGGCGGAGATGACCCCTCTGGCCCGCAGGACTTCATAAGGATCGAGCGAGGAATATTCCAGGGTGACAGTCTGAGTCCCTTATGGTTCTGCCTAGCTCTGAATCCCCTCAGCACCCTGCTGAAGAATTCAGGACTAGGTTGCCGGCTTCGGAGAGAGGGTGAAGTCATTTCTCACCTTCTGTATATGGATGATCTCAAATTATTTGCGCCAAATAGCCAAGACTTGTTGGAACTACTGCGAACCACAGAAGTTTTCAGTAGTGCCATCAATATGGAGTTTGGTGTCGATAAGTGTGCGGTTATGCATGTGCAGCGGGGGAAAGTAGTAAATTCAACAAATTTACAACTTTCTGAGACAATGTCGTTCAGATCTATCTCGGAAGCAGAAACCTATAAATACCTTGGTATGTCACAGTCTTTGGGTATTGAAGATATGGGAATTAGACAGGCGGTGAAGGAGCGCTTTTTCAGCCGGCTCACAAAAGTACTTAACAGTCTTTTGTCAGGAGGCAACAAAGTGCGCGCCTTCAACGCCTGGGTAATACCCATACTCACATACTCCTTTGGCATACTAAGGTGGACTCAGACCGAGCTGGACGCCCTGGATCGAAGGGTCCGTACACTGCTTACCACATATCGAATGCTACACCCGCGCTCATCAGTTATGAGATTGTACATCCCGCGGAGGTGTGGGGGCCGCGGCTTCTTAAATGCCAAAAACCTCCACAACCGCAAGGTGTACAATCTTAGAAACTATTTCCTAAACAATGAGTGCGGGATGCATCGTGATGTGGTGGCAGTAGACCGGAACTTCACGCCGCTCTCCTTGGCAAAAGAGAACTGGCGCAGACCTGTGGTACTAAGCACCGACGACCGCAAGGCGGTATGGAAGAGCAAGGAGCTACACGGGCGGTTCTACAAGGCCCTTACGGGACCTGACGTAGATCTGCTCGCGTCGGTGAACTGGCTACGATTCGGGGACCTCTTCGGAGAAACCGAGGGTTTTGCCTGTGCAATTGCTGACGAGGTTATCATGACGAATAACTACCGGAAATATATCCTGAAGGACGGTACGGTCGACATTTGTCGGGCATGCCGCCGTCCCGGTGAGTCACTCAGGCATATTATTTCCGGTTGTTCTCAGATTGCTAACACCGAGTACTTGCACAGACATAACCTCGTAGCCAGTATTATACACCAGCAGCTTGCTCTTCAATACGGCCTTGTGGACGTCGAAGTGCCATACTACAAGTACACAACTGCACCAGTTCTCGAAAATGGTCGTGCCACGCTCTATTGGGATCGACCTATCATCACGGACAGGACTATTGTAGCCAATAAGCCTGATATCGTGCTGGTAGATCGATCGCAGCGCCGGGCTGTGCTCGTCGACGTCACCATCCACAACCTAGCCTAAGAGAATGTTTAAATAAAGGAGAATAATTATACTACTGATAATAATTATTTATTTACTGATAATAATCGAATGAATATGTATAATAATAATGAAGTGGTATGTCTATACAGATTCGATATTTCCTAGAATAAGCGGTTGCTATAACATATTTAAAATATCTACAAGAGAGCAAAAAAACTAGTAAAAAAAAAATTATATATAATTCTAAAAATAAAGTTAGTTTATTGCTAAAAAAGTGGGCTAATATGCCCCTATGTCATATTTATTTGTATCTGCCTGAAAAAGAATTTATTATCTATTGCTACTTATATTTTCATGTTTTTGTCAATACGAGTAAGTATAAAGGTGCATTCAGACCAAACGAGCATTCGCTATTCTATCCCCCACTCTACGAAATCAACCAATCACGTTTTGTGTAACGATCGAATTTAGTAGAATAGGGGGTTAGAATAGCGAATGCTCGTTTGGTCTGAATGCACCTTAAGCAAACTAAGCTATGCAAAGAAATGTGACAATATAGGTATTCTTAGGTATCTCAGCTCACAGATATTGTTTCAAGCTCAAGAGCCTTCAGCCTCGTTACTGTTTAAAATACGGCACATGATAAACATACGCAAGGAGTATTATGCGGGCGTATTAGCAAGTGAAATGCCCGCTTGTGATACGGCGACCTCCCGCTTGGCTTGTCCGCTCTGAAATCATATGTTTTGTATGAGTACGTTGATGATGTAAAGTGAAGTTGGTCGTGGCTAGGTGGAACAACGGATGCGTTATGTAAATTATGTTTTTCGCTAGTATTCGCACAAACCGAATACCGCGGTTCCCTGCGACCATATACAACATGGACGTCTAACGCCAGCTTATAAATGCCCCCAAAATCAATTGTTCAATTGTGCCAAGATGGGCAAGACGTAGCTTTTCTTAACACCGCGCATCATTCGGCGTAACAACTTTGACAAATGTTTATAGGTTGATATTGATATTCATTACCATGATGCAATGAAGAGGGGGTGACACTTGTCAACTAAAATTCAGGACCGTTTTTGAAAGGCAATTTAATATGGCGTGCGACTTCCATTCCATGTTTTATTTTGTTTGTAGGCGGTTCCCAAGACTATGGGACATGAAGGGACAGAACCTACTCTGAAAATTGTTATTAGGCTGTTTTCATGAAAAGATGATTTTCAATAGTGAGTAACACTGCATACGTAGATTTTGTATGACAACAAATCGCAATTTTTAAATTTATTTAGCTTATTAGAGGTAAAAAGAGCAATAAAAAAATAAATTTATTTAGCTTATTAGAGGTAAAAACAGTGATTAACATTTCGAGAAAATTATTCTCGAAATGTTAATCACTAACTAGTAATTTTACCCTATTCCTTTATTTTGAGATACTCTGTTACTTCAATCACATCACATCATCAGCCTATGTTAGTCCACTGCTGGACGTAGGCCTCTCCTATTAACTATGCGTATAGACGCATTAGGAGCTAAATGCCCATAATCGCCACGCCGGGCAAGCGGATTGGCGATCGCAGTAATGTGTCCACTATGATGACGCTGCTGCTCATCATCAATCTTGTAAAATGGTAAGTGACACTTCAATCCCTTAGTCGACTCTTACGACACCCGCAGGAGGAGTTGGGGTGGTGACAAATGTATTCTTACTGCCGTCACCACACGGCATGTTACTTCAATAGTAGGACATTATTGTTGAGGCCAGCTGAAGTCTTAGTTAAAATGTACGAGCTTGCGAGTCTGTGATTACAGAATTAACAGTGGCATAGTGACAGCATCTAATTTGTATTAATGCATAGACATAAACGTTACAGATGTAGTGCAAAATCCTTTCTCTTCGGCTTTTCACGGAAACGCCCGAATTAATCTCCCTGTCTCAATTTGCTTCAGTGCAATTAATACTGAAGTTCATTGTGACAGCAATATGAATTCGGATGTTTCCGTGAAAAGCCGAAGAGAAACGATTTTGCACTACATACGTTACTGGAGATAATTTACGAATAATGTTACACGAGTATGATTGTCCTTCAATTGACAACCAGACAGACGTTAGATCGAATGTTTCATTTCGCAAAACGTTACTTTCGCAGAAAACTTTTTTCTCGGTAACCATAATTATATGAAAGGATCTCATAATTATAAAGCTTTTACGTTACGTTATTGATAACGTCCCCGAAAACATTAGGTATTAACAAAAGTGATTTTTAATATTATATTAATTACATTTAGTTTAGTACCTACATCACAGACGTCAAAAGAATATTTGGTAGGTACCTATTTATTCTCTGGAAACTTTATTTAATTATAAAACGTTTTTGTGTTGCTAAACAGTGGACTATTTTAGAAAGCGTATTTTTATTTATGTGATACTAAAATATGATATAAAATAAATAGTACCTACTTAATTCTTTTTAATCGATGTTTTGGTCCTGCAATGATTTATTATGTTATGTTGAGCTTCCTGTAATTTTATATTTTTGTGTTGATCTAATAAATGAGATACATTGCCTTTACTGCTGAAGCTTATTCTAAATTATAATACGTATACATAAAACGAATCTAAAAATACCCGATACTTGAAAACTCATGGTACGGCTGATGTACCTACCTAGGAAGTAGGAATGTCAAAGGTAGTTACATATTTTACTTTTTCGATGCAATGCTTTCGTACTTCACTCAGCACTCACAATGTCAAAGCATTTGTAAGTTCATTGTTTCCTTTAACAGATGCAGTTTTAGTAGTTATGCTTCGTCTTCACTGCAACAAATAATTTCTCGACTTTGAAGTTTACGATGTTTTCGTTTCTTGCTTTTAGTTATGTCTTCAGTCATACTCAGAAGCTTAGTAAAATCGAAAATCATTAAAAAAATAAGAAAAGGGACATGATTCAGCATTTGATTTTATTAATGCTACGTTTTTAGGGTTCCGTAGTAAACTAGGAACAGTAGGAACCCTTGTATTTCGCCTTGTCTGTCTGTCTCTCTGTCCGCAGCATAGCATAGACGGTTAGTACCAGAAATTTGCAATTTTGTACATGTACCTATACATATTAATCACGCAAATAGCGCAAAGCAGTTTGAATATCATCAATAATTATATTGAATCGGTCAAAAATCTGAGCTATTTACTCCAAAATAGGTGCGTTCAATCACAATGTAACACGAGAAGATACAAATATAATTTCTGAACGTCACAAATTCATTTCAGAATTGACGCTCATTACATGGATCATCGGATCACAGCTAGACTAATTCATGACAATGAATGGAGTTGATAATCATAAATCACATTGATATAGGTAGGTATGTGATTGATTTATGTGCCAAAATAAATGATATAATTTTATTAAATAGGTGCTCGCGCTACCTATATTTTTGATATTAACTGATTCTCGTAATATTCTTTCTTTAGTCGTTTTGTTCCTTCGACTACTTTTTGAGTTTTTGAAGTGCATTTAATTTAAAATTATTTCAAAAACGGCTACAGATTATACTTATAATATATCTCAAAATACCTTGAGATTTAGTTATTTTATTATTTTACATAAGACAAAAGTAGGTAATTTAGGTACCAAGTTCAATACTTTATTATGTATCAATTGTGGGTAAAATTATTGTTTGTACATTCAACAGTCGGATTTGACAAAACCATTAGGGCTACAAAACTCTAAAAAAGCGTCCGAACAAGTAAAATAGATCCCATCGCACAAGGCCAGAACTATTTACTAACCCATATTGCAATAAATTAGAAACTTTATTTGCCTTACAACAAAAGCTCAGTCACATAAAGCGAAAATGAGTGGCCGCGGCGGCAGCCGCCATGGGCTGTGTCGACCGTTAGGCCTCGTTCACACTAGTGGTGCTAGCTGTCTGTAATATCATCTATTTTTATTCCTTATTAAGTGAAAATGAACCAACGTCAATGAGATCTATAGTTACCGATTTCAAAGAATGAACTTTTGACAATTATAGATTAATCCTTATTAATATGAGAGTAAGACTCACCATTTTTTTCCGATAGTCTCAACGTTAGATAGGTATATAGGTTCATTTCTAAACTGTCAAATGTTCATTTTTTGAAATCGGCAACTATAGTATCCTTTTTACGTTAGGTCCAAAACTTCAAAGGGTCATCTGCACTAAAAAACGTCGTACGAGAGATTACGAGATTTAAAACATCGCCACTCGTTTCGAATTTCATGTTTTTCGCACTTGTGTCGTAATGCACTATTATGTGTTGGAAGGAGAGATGGCAGTCGCTATAATGAAAACGAATGACTGCCTCAATTTTATTAGTTTTTCGACCGCGTTTTATTAGATTGCCAAGTAGCATCACGGCATAATGAAATTCATGAACCATGGCAAAGGCTGAAAACGCCCAAAAGTTGAAAAGGATAACGTAAGATCGAAGACAGCATTCTAGCTGACTGTCTTCCAAAGGTCACATGACTTCTCTATCGTAACAGCAAAAAGCATAAGTACAAAATGTATGAAATGGTACAAAGCGCCACTTGATGTCGATGTGTAATCAGGCCCATTTAGCTTTTCAAACCTAATACTATATGCGTATAAAATCTGCTTGAAAAACTGTTTCTTCTTTATCGTTACAAAAGTGAGCAGCAGTGCTGCAGTCAGTGAGAGTGTGAGGGTGTTGTTGAAGATTTGTCTTAATCCTAATATCGAATAATACATCACGTCCAGGATACACTATATCCATTGATCTTTATAACCAAGCCTTTTAAAAGACACTTAGCGCCTGTTAGCGGCATAACCTCTAATAAAAATAAATCACATCGCAAAAACTCCTTGCAACAACACGCCGCGTCAATTTCCGGTGTGAACCATCCTTTATAAACCTGACAGGGCTCTAAATCGTTATTTATAATATTAATTTCCAATATCAGGGCCGCTTTTTTCGCTTGTCGAACGCAGCCATGTCTCGTACAAGACAGATTCACCTTATAACCCCTTGACTGCGTGCCAAAAAAGCGGTCGGTGTGGCAGATTTGGCACAGTGGCCCGGATCCGTGGGGCGATTATGTCATGCACCGTTCGAATGTGCGTTTGTTTTTCCACGGACCAACAAATAACCAGACTTTTTATTGCATCTCGTATTTATAGATAACGTCATACGATGGAATGCTGCAAATGCATTTGGGTAGTTCTATGCGATTATTCTGTCGGACCAATCAAGTCATTACCATTCCGAACTATTGACGAACTGCGTATAAAATAGTGAAGTCATTTTCGGTTTCTTGTAGCAGACGCATGTTTGTATGCTATTCTGGCATAATAGCCTCGTTTGCTTTTATAAAACGGAAAATAAAGTAGTGATGGTAATGAACAATAAAAACGCGTAAAAAAATCGCATAGAAACACCCGTTTAATGGATTATTGGTTAAGGTTTAAGAATTGCTTTTTTGTAAAGGTGTTGTGCTAACTACTTGATTGAATTTTACTTCATGAAATCAAACCATCCAACATAGGATGGCTATAAATTAATGTATTTTACTTTTACTATTAAATTCGGTAGGACTATGTAAACGTGTAAGTACGATTATACTTCAGATACTTATCAAATTATTTGTAAAACAGTTTAGTACAACTTGTTACTTGTTCTTAGAAATAAAGATGTTTCACACAATAGGTTGGTAGGTAAGCAAAATCAGAGATAGTATAAATAAAAATAACTGGAAACCTAAACTGTCAGTGCTTGATAATTTATTTCCTTCATGCCATAAAGCTTCGTACTTGACCCCTTTTCTTTGAGAGCAGAGCTAATATAGGTATGTACAAGTGGATTGAGGAAAGTCACTGTCTCGACTCTCGGCTTCACTAAAAATAGACTTCTGGCATGTTTGGCATATGTACATTTTAACCGATATTAAAGATGATAAATATTGCCACTGGAAGGTGCATCAACGTAAGCTACCTAGCTACTTACAAAAATGATGACGATTATGTCTACTATATATTATGTATCATCAAAATTCATCTGGGACAAAATTTAGCGCAATTATACTTACTTCATTAGGTACTGAAATATCATCACGAAACACAGAACAATAATAGAATGAACATTGAATTATTATAAATCGGTTATACATTGTGTTTGTCGCCACTCAAGTTTATTTATACCTCTGACGACTCTCGCAAATATCTCGCAAACAAAGCTGATTCAGATTAACTCCAATCTTATTGAGAAAGTTTACAAATCGCAGATTGCCAACAATAATGACAATAATTGCCTTTTTCACGGTTGTGATGGGCCGTGTAAAATCGTATTAAGTAGATACTTTCCTTTTTTACTTGTGTATAAGTTTTTACGAAATTACTTGAAGTACTGCTAGTGCTATGTATTTTGTAGATAGTAGCCTGCAATATCCAGTATAGCATTAAATATTTTCTGGTAAACATTGCTTGGAAAATTGGCAAAGAGTTTTGGCAACAAGAACTCATATAAAAAGCTTGTTGTAAAATACTGAACAATATAGTGCCTAATAATATGAATAAGTAAAACTACATATTTTACAAAATGTAATTATACACGTAAATTAACCCTTTGAACGCAAAGAACCACTAAAGTGGTTGTGTGTTATCATGCCTACAGCCACTAAAGTGGTCATTGAGTATGCTGTCAAAGTAACTATCTTGCTGATAGATAAGGTTTATTTTCGTTGTTCAGCCAGTAGAGATACTGGCGTGTATGTCACATGCTGATGCGAGAGGGAAGGCGTTTAAAAGGTTAAATTATTCTTGTAGCGTAAAACATTCAACTTTTGTCACTGACCATTTATTTTAATTGAAGATTGACCATCATCAATCTTCAATTAAATGCCCATCGGCAGCGTGTGTGTGACACTAGTGTGTCCAATATGTTGACATGGCAGTAGTCTGCCATCGCCATCCTACTTGCCCACCGTGACGGTTATGGGCATTACCTCCTAATGTGTCCGTACGTATTAATATATTGTGCATCTAGGGAGGTAAGTACAGTATTACTAACGAGAATCTTAGAAGCCCGACGTCGTAGGCGGAGGGCTTGTAATGACTCGAGTTAGTATTCTGCTTACCGACCGTGATGCATAGGTACAATGTTTTTCATCACACTTGCGAGCAAAAAAATAGTTTTAAGACAAAATATTATTAAATGACGTACCTACTAACATTTCTATTACTCTATAGGGAATTTCACTTTTCTATTACTCCCGCGACGTATGCAAGCAATAGCTTAGAAAGCAAGTGTGATGAAAAATATGTAGCTTATAGGAAAGGCTATGTCGAGTATTGGACCGGAATGGGCAGATTATTATTATTTATTTATTTATTAATAGTACATGTGGATTACAATCTTAGAAAATAGTAATTGTCTTACAAAACTCTTCAGAGTTTGACTGTAGGATCTCAGTCTCTTTTTAATTACATAATATAAGTAATTAATTCTGCAAAGGTGATGATGGGATGTGACAAAAACGTCATTTTAGGCAATTGATAGAAAAAATGCCTTCAGAGTACTTATATTATAACATAAAACGATGATATCATTAAAATCATTCAAGTATTATTATGAAAGGAATACCTATTTCTGCTTCACAACATGCTGTTAATTATTTCTCGGTTACTTCTGACTGCATTGTGTATATGTAGGCAAGGCAGCATTGGACATATTTGTTTATTTAGGCATCATTCCAAACTCCACGAATGTAATTCCTATTTTCCTTTATTACAGTAATTCGTAGAAATCGTAGAAATGCATTGCCGGAATAACGACCAGATTGGATTTTATGGGTGACTAGGATATAGCAAGTTGATTGTATGAGAATTGTAAGGGTTACTTATTCCACAAATTGTAAATCGTCTGTTTCGTGATACCTTAATGAATTGTCAAGAATAGACAGTTGATGTCCATTACAGTGATGGTTTTACCATCATAAACATATAAATAGGAAAAGGGTATCCATTTATGCCGATTATAATATCGATCGAAAATTTGGCATCGATGTAATACCTAATTGATGTAAAAATTTAATTACAGTATCTCTAAGAAAAACGCAACATAAGCTCTTTTTTTAGGGTTCCGTAGCCTAAATGGCAAAAACGGAACCCTTATAGTTTCGCCATGTCCGCCTGTCCGTCTGTCCGCAGCATAGCTCAGTATCTGCAATTTGGTACAGGTACATATTAATCATGCCAACAAAGTGGTACAATAAAAACTAGAAAAATATTCTTTTCACCTCAGCAGCTCGAAAAGACTTCTTTTGATTCGCCAAATCAGTGAGCAAAGTGCGATTTTGCTCACTGAGTGAATGTTGTTTTCCATGACGTTTAGACTTCAACTTTTTCTTTTGTTTCTTTCACTTGTTAGTAAAAAGACAGAGATGAAAAATGTTACGTTATAAATTGTCATAATATGCATTTTTTTTTCGTTCATGGCATCCTAGCGTATTCAGCCAGTTGTATTAGACGACGCGTTTTATCGGACCCGATTCCTTGTATCCGAACGGCATATGGCCCCTACCACCAAGCATACATAACATTGGCGTCCGTCATTCCACCTCTCTATCGCTCTTATATATAAGTGTGACAGAGAGAAAGACAGCCGTTTTAAAACGGACGGATATCGTGGTACTAGGCGAGTCAGAATCGCGTTCAGAAATTCGACACGAGTTCATTTCTAAATAATTATAACTGTTTTATAAAATTTTATGAGCTTTCATTTTTTTAGTAGTTATAATTATGTACTTTCTGTTACAAACATAATGGTAAAACAAAAACAAAAAATAACGGGATGGCACGTATAAATGTTTAATAACATATTTTCCTTTTCTCCATGCTGAGGTGAAAAGTTGTATGTACAACTTGAGAGCAAAGTTATTTGAATCTCGTGTCTTTCGAGTCTCTCGCTACGCTCAAGACTCAAAACTGACACTCGCATCAAATACGTACTTTGCTCTCATGTTGTACAAATAACTATTTTTCGGGTACCTCTCCAACTGGTGAAGTAGGGATGATTTTGTTAATTTGCTGTAATCCTATAGTGTGGGGTATCATTGAATAGTTCTCTAAGGGTCTTCGAAGCAAGTTTTTTGCTAAAGTCAATATTTTCGAAGAAATTCGCTCCAAAAGAAAAAAAATGTCCCCCCCCCCCTCTAACTTTTGATACAAATCATGAATAGTGGGCTTATAGAGTACTTTAAAATAAAACTATTTCGAACATAATCGGCCTAGCCGTTTTTGAATAATTACGGAACCCTACACTGAGCTTGGCCCGACATGCTCTTGGCCGGTTTTTTAACTCATCTATCCTACTGTTCTTAGGTTTATTTAGAACGGTATGTATCTATAAATATAATGTGTTCACATAACCGTTGCAAGAGTGGAAGTGTTCAATCAGTCTAGATGCAGGGGCTAGTTACTCTAGTTAGTCCACTTAAAGTCTACCTGGCTACGTAACTATATTTCCTGAGCAAGCCGCACCTATGTCCAATAAAGTTTCTTTAAAAATAACCAGGGCGAGTGCTGTACGATCAACGTCAAAGTCATGTGGACAATTTAAACCGTATTACAAAGGAATAAGCCGCGCACGAGTTTTCTTGAATCGTGTACATTTTTAAGTTTCGCAATTTGGCCTAACTCAGTATGTAGCATTTTATAAATAAACAGTGTTTATTGAGAGCAAAATGCACCTTTATATATATTTAGTCTATTTGGGCAAATAACTTGTCGGTTGTGTAAACTTTTAATAGACTTGCTGCACTTTGGTTATAATTAGTTGTAATACTTTTACCACATATGAGTGTAAATAAAAATCAGGAGCCGGCTACTGAGTTTCGCTTACTAACTTGTAAACAAAGGTTATCTTTGAGATGAACTAGATATGAAGATAGATAAAATGTGACAAAATATTATACAATAATTTTATGTATCTTCTATTCTTCCAAATCAAAAACCTTTAAACTGTTGTATAGCCTAGGAAATTGATACAAATGTATATCATTTCAAACTTTGTCACTATGATAATCAATACAATGTCACTGTGACGTTAATTACTAATATGATAAGAAAATAATTATATGATACGTAAATAATTTTCTTTTACCGTATTAACAAGAAGTTATTGTAACATTATTCTAAGAGATCGATTTTAAATGTAATTGTAAGAGCTTATCATAATCGTAACGGTTGTCGCGAATCTGCGTGATGCTTCAAATTGGTTTTAAAATCGTATAAGATCATTTAGGGCAGGTTTACAAAAATGTACCTGTTCTTAGCCGTCGAGAACGAGAAAATGCTTAAAGAGTAATTTCCATGTAATTGCGGAAATAGGTCGGAGGACGGAAATAAAGCCTTAAAGACTTTTAAAACCCAAGCCTCGGTCGTTCAAGATAATGCATGGTTAAGATTAGAAGTCCTTAAACTACACCTTGTTAAATACAAAGTGTATCTATATTTGATAATACTTCTTACTTTGTGTTTCATGTTTGGAGTGTCAACCTTCACATATAATCATTAACATTATTCCCACATACCCTTATACGTCCAGTAAAACCTATTGTTTTAAATATTATGCCCGTTATGCGTCCCTAAATAGTGGAAGTGTGCGCGTGCAATATTAATTAGCAATATACGATTTACATAGTGCACGATAAACCCGGCGCGGGCGCAAGTGGCCGGCGCGCTCACTCCCCTCGGCCAGCGCCGGCGCGCGCACCGCTCGCACGTCCGCGTAAAAATAAAGTCCACGGCGCTCGTGTACTCCAAACATTTATAATTATCAGTAAATCGCCGCGAGAGCACACGACTGGCACGGCCAGTGACCGCTCGCTGAAAAACCGCGATCTGTCTACACGGGCCCTTCAGCACTGCCCACGAAATCCCTACGCTACGTAACTAACCCGTCAAAGTCGCGACTCCTACGCGACCGGTGTCGCGGGCCGCGAGCCGTTTGATTGGACGCCGCGTGTGATTGTGTGATAACGGTGTGCTAGTGATAACGATTACAATCCGTATTTAAATATGCCTGAAAAACCTAAACGACGTAAGCCCAATAAACATCAACGGAATAGGAATAAAAATAAGCAAGAACAGAATAAAAACAATAACGTGGAAAGCGTTTTGGATTCTGAATCGTGTAGTACTGCTGTCGACGAAAACACACAAACATGTACAACATCTGAAGAAACAAAGCCAGAAATCTCAACATCATTAAAAGAAGACGTGACCGTACAAGATGTACAAAACTTAAAAAACAATTCTGATAGTGCAGTAAGCATCACTAAAGATTTGAATAGTAACACCGCTGAGTTACCGGACTTAAATTTTATCGACAGCACTAAGCTCAATGTTGAATCGATGGGTGACACAGTTTCTTTTGATCCACAGTACGTTGTGGAATCACCTGAACAATCACTTAAAAGCAAAACAAAATTAAGCTCAAATGTAAAGAGCAAAAGCTTGGATAACGACGAAGCCACAAAAATCGTCGAGTTAACCGAAGAATGTAGCATACAGTCGGATGATGAAAGCACACTGCATTTAATTGATAGCAGTAGTATTTTAGTATCTGATGTTGAGTCTGATATAGAATGGGAAAAGACAGATGATTTACAGGAAGGCTCAAAGGTTTCACCTGATTTAACTAAACCTCTTACAACTTGTGATATCCCTATTACTATGTCTCAAAATGAACAAAACAGAACTTTAACTCCTGAAGAAGAAGAATCTTTACGCAATTGTTTACAAAACCTGCCATTGACTAATTCAACTTATGATTCATCTGAAGTTATTGTTCAAACTGTACAAGTCGTAAATCACGGAGTCAAGCATAGGCTACGCAAAAAAGCATCTGCTGATGACCTTATCTTTCAAAGGCTCGGTCCACCTAGAACATTGGACGTGATCGATGAAGAAGGAAGTGGTGAGTCGTCAAAGAGCTCACGACGTCAATCATATTTAAGCGAAAAGAAATACGATCAAGATGATTTAGATGATGATGTTTTTGAAGATACGAATAAGACTAATAAATTTGTTACAAAGATGAATCAAAATAGGTTTGGTAGGCAAATTCAGCAGCAATGCATGCTTCTCGATACCAAGTTGAAAGAACCGGAAATTAGTGAAGCAAGAGGTGACTGGTCGGTTACAAATGTGGAAAAAATTACTGGAGCCGAATTAGTGTATTTAACAGACACGTCTAGTAGCACGAGCTCTATTTATGACAATAGTGAAGAGGGGGATGATGGAGTTGAAACAGATGCTTCTGTAAGAATGATAACTCCAACTATCGAAGTAACCGATACCGAAACCCTGTTAAAAGAAACATTTGTACCGACTAAAGAAACATCAATACCAAACCCACCTAGAATAATTGAAATTCCCATAGAAATGAAAAGCGAGGATGATAGTCAATCAATTCTCAACTCCCACGAAATAATAGTCTTATCAACTGACGAAATAAAAACCAACTTAACTGTCAAAGACGTTAACTCTGATACCAAAGTGGATTCCACGTGTAATACTAATAACAGTAATGATTCTATACGAGAAACATCTAGTAACGGATACGACCTCGAAATCAAAGTTTTAAAATGCGAGTTAAATGATGCCATGAACAATTTAATAAAAGAAGTTTCCTCTGATTCCGAATCTTCAGAAAAAAATGGAAAAGAAATGTTAAACCGACAAGATTCGTCTAGCAGTGTCGGTTCTTCTCAATGCACGGCCAAATACAATCCCACATATTCATCCCTTAACGATGTTGCTAACATTGTGCATGATGATATGAATGAACCCCTTATCAGTATTCAGCATACTATTGATTCTAGTAATACTAGTCATGTAAACGATGTGTTTGAATGTGTTACAGGGATCAACTCGCAAAGTAATAAAGAAAATTTAGACGAGCCACCCTCATTGAAAGATCTGTGTGTTCAAAAAGTCGCAGCATTTCCTTATGGTGATAAAATACTAGAAGAATTGGCGTCGGTATCCAAACGACTCCAAAATATAACAATTTATAGCCAAAACTATCACGATAAATTGAACACTAGTGAATCACAAAGTAAAGCGAAAGAAACCATGCCTTACTACCCCTTGCCCGATGTTTCATCAATTGAAAAGGTAACTTTACCTTCTAAAGAAAGTGACCATAATCCACCTCCAGTGCGACCTCGCAATTCTTCTTTGAAATTATCTCAAGATGACAATCATTGGGTAGGAATGCCAACAGAAATCGAACCAGTATATGTTTGTTTATCACCATCTCAAAAAATGTTGATGGAAAAAACAAACACAGTTATCACCAAGGAAGATGCTAGTCAACTTGTCGATATGCATAAAAAATATGTTGACAGGAGAGGTTATAACGAATATTCCGATAAAGATCTTCGAAAAGAAAACCAGCGACCAGATAACCCGCCTGTGGTGCCTTTTAAATCTCAAACTGGATCCCGATTGCTGGCATTGATACGTGACCCAGCAGTTACTGATAACATGAATTCAAAGTCAAGGAATCAACTTAAAATATTAGATCAAATAGAAAGTATTGAGAAAAAGTCACAAGAAATGTCGTTTAAAAAGCAAGAGCATTACAATTCACTTAGAAATATTTCAAGCAACTTCAAACCTATTCCTCCCCCTAGAACTCGTAAATTTTCATCATCTATATATGAAAGCGACGAAAGCTCTGATTTTACAGATAGCTCATTTCGTTCTATTAAAAATGAGAGAAAATCATTTCACTACTCAACTGGTAATCTAAGTAAAGAAATTGAGAATGACATTTCTTCAATTCAAAATATGCACCGACATTACACAGACATTCGAGACCACTTAAAAAATCAAAGTGCTCCAAGAAGACCATCTTTGCCCAAAGATTTGTGTGAACAGCAGATGGAATACATACGACAAAAAGAAAAGGAGGTAGAAGCTGAAATACGACGACTGGAAAACGAGAAAATGAGTTTTCCAGCACAAGTGAGAAAAGGTCCTAGGGCTCCCTTAATATCAGACACTAAAATGTTCAACGAACAAATTACACGCAGTAGTAGTCAAAGCATGCTTCTTAAAAAAGATTCGGAACTAAAATTTTCGGCTCTAAAATCGCCTAAAGTACCAGAGAAACCAGATAAAGGAAAGTTATCCGTTTTCAGCAGTAGTCAAGAAGAACTCCTGCGTGAGAAAATGTATTCAGAATACGTCAATCAAATGGCAGAACGCGAAGAAAGGAGGCAACATAAAGTTATTAAGATAACCAACAATAGTAAACCTGTGGCAACAGAATCAGAGAATCCTTTTTCTAAAAGTATGTCAGCCTTAGATTTTCTTGACTCGAAAGTTAATAATAGGATTGAAAAAGAATTTATTTGGAAAGCAAGAGAGAGGTGGAATAAACTAGGCATCAAAGATCCCGAGACAGAGGATGAGAGAGATGAGAATAGTAAGGATGTATACAAAGAGCCAAAAGTAATAGAGCACAAAATTAAAGTGATAGAAGGAGGTGAAGAAAAAGATGTTAAGAAATTGCCAAGTCATTTGCAAGAATTCGTGCGTTTCACTGTAAAGGACACCGACCAGGGAAAAAGCAGTCCGGGTGAGTCCAGTACTGGACCAGCATCCCCGCACGTTATGATATTGTGTGCAGTGATTATTTTAGTGGTAGCTATTGGCAAGATGTTTTTTAGACTGTTACGAAATAAGTGATAACTAACAAAACTTTTATTGTAGAGACCTCATTTAACATTTGTATATATTCGTTTGTGTGTTCTCGCTGTGTTGTTGCATGGATGTTTTTAGTTTGTGAATGCGAAATGTATTTTTAGTTTCACATGTGTTCAAATAATATTCATCAAATCTGTGTAGTTTATTGGATCGTCTCAAAGGGGTGAGTATTTCCCGTTTATGCATTTCCCAGTCCGGACAGATTGAGCATGAGTCAGTATTTTACGTCAGGATATACATCATACTCGTATCAGTATTTGATTGAAGCAGATTTATTACAGACGTGAATGGAGTTATCTAATGCAAAGTTTGCAATGAGCTTGATATTATTGATTCTATTATGAACTAAACACACGTCTGTGTGATGCCAACACGTATTCTTAAACTTTGTGGGTCAGCCGTTAAAAATTTTTGCCGCCCGAAATAATGTAAAATTATATTTAATATTATTTATGATATTTCTTAGGACTATGCTATTATTATGCATAGAGAAAAAACTGTATTCATTGGAGCTGACAAGTGAATCAACCCACGGGCATTAGCGACTTGTCAAAAAGTGGAACAGCTAGATTAAGTGCACGACGTTTATTGTTGTTCACAACTGACTAGTGTTTCATATGCATAATCTATTATAATTATAAACTACGAGTATTCTATCTCATCCGTAGACATTGTTGATGTTGACAAGCACTTTCACAATTACAAACCTTATAAACTGGATCTAAATTATTAAATAAAGTTTTAACATAAAAAAATATTTATCACAAACCAGTAAGAGTTATTTATTTCCGGATTAAGGATTTATATTATTATTACATATTTACTTACTATTAACGAATGATACGTATTGATTTTTAAAAATGTTTATTTGTTTTATGTACCTACATCTGCACTTGAATAACGAAATTGGTACCTATAGTATTTCATTAAAAGCATAATAATTTAAATACTGAAAACCGAAATGTTCGATGAAATAATAAATTGCATTACATAAAAATAGCTTAAATTCTTACACATACTGACTCGGATTACCCTATATTATTATCCGCGAAAATTGCTAAAGCCAACGAATAAAGCTACGTAATCGAAGGAAGATCAAATTCCCGTCGATATTTTCCTGGAGGATTTTCACCCGTAATTAATTTCTGACAGCGGCAACATGTGTTTGTATCGACGGCTATGTGACTGGAATTGGGACATGAAACACCCACTCAGTAATCGTATCTATTATTCTATCCCATCTCTTTGTTCAGGTCTGTCTTATTTGAGGTATGAGTCAGTGTAATATGATTTAGCTTTTGTGTAATTTTTACATCCAAATTTTTAGTTTTCTTCTCAATATGTTAACTAGTTTCCAATGTTAGCTAGTTAGTCTCTTCAATAAGAGATGCTCCAAGAGCTTCAATAAATGAAAAAACAATGAAAATGAAAAAAATGAAAATGAAAATGAAAAAATGAAAATGAAAATTTATTTAGTTGCAAGTCATGCGTAATACATGAATGCGATGTTAAAATACTATTTACAGGGTCGACATGTCTTGCTGCTGTGCAGCATGCAACTATGAGAGATCATTTATAATCTTAACTGCTAAAACTACTTACATTAATTATATAATATGTATATGTACAATATATTTATTAATTACAATATTTAGTGATGTCAAAATTCATGTTTAAAATATTCGTTTAAGGAGTAGAAACAATTTTCTAAAAGCATTGCGTTTATCCTTTTCTTAAATTGGTTAATATCAAGGTTTTTGAAGGTATTAGGAAGCTTGTTGTAGACTTTAACACAAATATACGCCACATTCTTTTTATATATGTATTTGTCAGCTTTTTCAGCAATTAGATCATGCTGCCTCCGAATAGATTGTACTTTTTTAAATAAATTGAGGTTTTCTTTGACAAATACACATATCTCTCTAATGTACATACAAGGAAAAGGCAAAATTTTGTACTCAATAAAAAGTGGTTTACATGGGGCTAAATATTCTGCACCGACCGCATCCCTGACACATGCCTTCTGAGCAAGAAATACTCGATCCGCGTCTGTCGAGTTGCCCCATATCAACAACCCGTATCGTATGATAGAGGCAATATGTCCATGATACGCAGTGAGTGCTGCCTCAGTAGAAGCAATTTTCCTTAAATTCCTCAGCGCGAAAGAGAAGCTGCTGATCCGTGATACAAGATTATTTATATGGTCTTTCCAATTACAGTTTTTATCTAAAATTATACCAAGAAACTTGTAACTATCTACGTTCTCTATTTGTTCATTTTGGTAACGGATATTTAGGCTGATAGGAATCGAATTATAACTAGAGAATTGAACTAATTTGGTTTTGGCTAAGTTTAACTTTAAGCGATTGCTGCGCAGCCATGTTATGAACTTACTCAGTGTGCAGTTTATGTCATCTTCAAAGGTGTCTGGGTTCATCCCTCTAATGACTATTGTTGTGTCGTCAGCAAAAAGTATGGTTTTGTGTCTCGTTATTTTGGTCAGTTCGTTTATGAAAATCAAGAACAAAAGTGGACCCAAAATACTTCCCTGTGGGACGCCGCATTTATTGTGTTGATATGTAGAATGATAGGTAGCTTTCTGATTGTTTCTTAAATAGTTTATTTCAACACGTTGGAATCGGTCACTTAGGTAGTCTTGCAGCCACTCCAAGCCTTTGCCTCTAATACCGCAGCGGTCTAATTTGTCAAAAAGATATTTGTGACTAACCAAGTCGAAAGCCTTCGTGAGATCAAGAAATAAGACAGCTACAGGTATTTTATTATTTAAGCATTCTGTTATACATGATATCAACGTGTAACATGCTAGAGACGTAGAACTTTTTTTCCTGAAGCCAAATTGGTCTGGACTAAGGATTTTGTGTTTGGTTATGAAACTATCGATCCTCGTATACATGGCTTTCTCGAAAATTTTTGACAAAACTGGGATAAGTGTAATGGGACGGTAATTGTTCATATCATATTTTGGTCCTTTCTTGTATATGGGTATGACTGACGAGTATTTGAGATTTTTTGGGAATTTGCCTACCTCGAAAGATAAATTGATGATGTGGGTCAGTGGAGGCGTTAGTTGAGCTGCGCAGAGTTTTATCAATGAGGTGCTTAGTTCATCGTATCCGGTTGCATTAGTATTTTTAAGATTTTTAATTATATTTATAATTTCACTTGCATCAACTGGTGCAAGAAACATGCTTTGTGCTATGTTTGGCCCTGTTAATAGAAGAGGATCATTAGAAACGTGCTTATCGTTATTTTGAGTTAGGTTTATAAAGAATGAATTGAATTCGCGGCATATGTCCTGAGGTTCTGTGATACATTCGTTATTTACTAATATTTTGTCAATTTGTTTATTTGGCTGTAATGAAGCAAACCCTGAATTATTGTTGATAATATTCCAAGTCTTTTTGCATTTATTGTTCGATGTACTTATATCCTTAATATTTATATTTCTTTTACTAGTAAGTAAACATGTACGTAGTGTTTTAGAATATTTACTGTAATATATCCTTTTTTGTTCTTTTAACGCAACCGCATTACGATAGTCGTAATATAATAGTCTTTTCATTTTACAGCACTTTTTTAGCCCTTTTGTCAACCACTTCGCTTGTGTCGGCTTTCTAGTAATTTTAATTTTAAAAACAGGGAAGCATAGATTAAAAAAAAGCCTAATTGTGTCGTGGAAGGTATTAAATGCCTCGTTTACTCCTGTCTGATTAATAGTTTCTGAAAAAGATAGAGCCTCAATGGCTTCTTTAAACTTTCGAATGTTTTCTTTGCAAAAATCTCGTCTATTTTCAAACCACCAGCAATTTTCAATGCTTTTTGCTGTCGGAATTTTTAGGATCTGACCAGTGTTATGGTCGGACAGGACTAGCTCATGAGTTACACCAGATGCATTCCTTATGTTACTGACAATCAAGTCCAAGCAAGCTAATTTTCGTGTAGGTGTCGTTATATGAGTCTTTAGATTAAAACTATTGAGTATACTAATTAAATTATTGCTATTCTTATTGGATTTTAGAAGGTCGATGTTCCAGTCACCACACAGAACCAATTTCTTTTTTTTGTATTTTGATTGATATTTACACAGCAGTAAACATAAGTTCTTAAAGAAAATGTCTAAGTCACCATTTGGTATTCTATATATGCAAAAGATTAGAATGTTAAGTCCAATTAATTCCACCCCGCAGCACTCAAAATTAAATGTGTAATTTTAAATGTGTAATTAATGCATCACTGGAACGCCTGTAACTTCTTATAATATGAGAACTTTCACGCAGGAAAAAATTACTTGGTTGAGTTGAGTGAGTGACATCAAATTATACCTCTAGAATCTCCCTTGTGTTTTGTAATTTTTCTCAATTTTGAACAATTATTGCCTCATGTTTCGGCTGATACAAAAGGCTACCCACACATTTATGTATTTTATGTAATCTTAATCGTTAAGATAATTTAACGTACCTACTCGATTAAAAAGTAATTTGAAGGACTAATCAATTGTTTGACGTAATATTATGCGAATGATAATATTTATATTTATTAAAATTGTTTAGCAGCCAAACGATCACATCGTTAACAATAACAATGCTGTCGTCAAATTTTGACATTAGCCCGGCAAGCACATCATTGAGCGCGAGATAGCTCGCGCTGCGACAAACCCATGTCGCGGCTGTCAAATTTATATTTCTAGCCGTCATTTTCTCGATTTTGGTAGCACAAGTTAACAGCTCGAGAAATTAGTTCCATGCGAAAGAGTCATCCCGCGGGCGACATAACAAGTGTTGCCATTTATGTGTGGGACTAACTTTTCTTTCCTAGCAACACTGAATCGGTATAAATAATGTTGAATGATGAGTGAACAGCAAGCTTTAAAAATGAAACATCTCTAGTCACGATAACTTTGTCTCGTTCACGTAGTATAAAGATTAAAGAGATAGGACATTTTAATATGAAAATGTCAAACTGTCATAATAATAATCTTTCACTTCACATGACATTTGTAGATTGTGTTTGGTGGCGATATTTTAAATGGCTCATGAACGTAAAATTTAAGTTAATTATAGCCTTTTATACTCTTTATACGTTACTTAGGTACTGTGGATGTTAGTTACGATTATTAACATTTAAACCGTATATTTTTTGAAATTCATGTTCATAGTTCTTTAATAAAAATTTATGTTATGAATTATATTTCAGTCATCGGAGCCCAATAATAATACAAAACAAGATGTCGTTGAACTAAACCCATAGTTTCCAGAGGGAGAATGTGGATCCGGAAAAGTTGAAGTACCTATATATATTGGGTCAAACTGCAAAAAATAAATATATCGGGTCTTCGAATTACCAGCAGGTATTACGATGAAACTTTGAGGATTTAGTATGGGGAGACGGTATCGCTATAACTTTCCTAACAAAACATTCTGCCAATTTCCGAGGGGGACGAGGTAGCACACATGTAAACGATCTAACTACAAATGCATTTCTTCTTCTCGTTACTACTCACGCACACTTAAACAATACCACAACACTAAGTTAAATTATCACACTAATACAGTAAAATTTCTATGCGGACACAATTTCAAACTATCGACGTAGGTGTAATCGAACCGATTAATATGGCTTTCAAGTGTCTGAAGATTATCGTGTCGATATATTTTTCTAAACGTCATAGATTGACGTGCACCTTGGTACTATATATTGTTGTTTTGAGTATTTAAATAAAAGTAAACAGACAATTAGTAACAGTTATTAATTACTCAACCAATTTTAATACAAAACCGCCTGAATGTCTTGCCATTAACCTACTTCAATTGATTATGTTTTCGTTTATCGCGATCTTTGACTACGAAGGCTGTAACTGTAAGGAAAGTGTCGGTCAATCAGGTGCATTTCGAAATCCGTAAATCAATTATAATATTTAATAAACAATATTAATTAGCGGTTGTGAAAGAAAACAATGTATGTCCATACCTATGTACACACATACGAGTATTATTTATTTTGTTGTAGTAAGAAAGTTTTAGTTAGCTGGGGTAAAACTCACTGAGGCTTAATTGTTGAATACTCGTAAGGATACAATTTGAATACAAGTGCGTAGGTACAAGGTGCGTAGGTGCGTATACATACAAGTTTTTGCAATAAGGCCGGTGATATTGATATTCCTTAGTGATATTTTAGTAAGTACCTAAATACAATTTATAATATAGGTCCAACTAGCGTTAAGTAGCACTTGTAAAAATGAAGTTATTGAATTCGATAAGACTGTGTTTTTATTTACTTACTGTGAGAACACTAATATACGTAAACACAAGTGTCCGTATCTCGACATTTTATACCTACTCTCGACATTGTGTCATAAAGAGTAACGTTCACATCACTATGTATTTTCGCGCGTAATACGTATTCCAAATAAGCGCAATAAATATTCAACCTTATTGGCTTACATATAAGCTTAACATTAGACCAAGGCAGAGTCTTCTGTCTTACTTGATTCACTAAGTCTGATATTTCCTACAAAATTTAAAGATGGGTAGACCTTATTAACCTTAAATACGAGAATACAATAAATGTCAAACTTTCTCCATCAGTTAAAAATGAAAATACGAATTGTGTGCGATATTTTTGAAACCGATTTTGCTATCGATTCCCTGGTACTTGATTTTCTTGAACAATTTTATGTAATAAAATGTTGTAATATAAACAAATAAAGGCAAGATATGAAAGGGTATCGCATATTTTGTATACATGATGTATTTGAACGAGTTTTGAATCCATACATAGCACATACAGGCATTTTGACGGAGCTTGTTACGGGTACATAACGATTACAAGACTGCGAAGAATCGATTAATGAAATAGTTTTTATGAACAGGTTTGGTCAATGTACAAATTCTTGGCCAAAGTCTTTGGCAGAGGGGAAACGATATGAAGCCGACTCCATTACTAAATCCTCAAAGACGATGAAAGCTTGTACAAATCATTTAAATTTATGATGGAAATATGAGGGTTTCGTTTTCGTACCCGATACCCGCCTCCTTAATCCATCCTCCAGGTCCAAAAACAATATACCTATGACCTAAAAGTAGTTGATATATCGGATATCCTGCATATACCAACTTAATTATTAAGGTCAAGTATGGTCAAGAAAAGTAACACCTTAAGTTACATACATCGCGTCTGATAGTATTATGTACCTATAGTAAAAATCATACTACGATTATTTATTTGATCTGTAGGTTATTTTTGCGGAGCTGTCAATAAAGCATGGTATTTATCAATTATTCATACTGTTTAAAGATATGGCGCAAACTGAAGAAAAAGGTTCGCAATCAGCAAATCGGATTCCACAACAGCCATGAAGGCGGCTGCTGGGTCGCGCTCTGCAGCTTGTCGTGAACAACAAGAGTACGCTTGGCGCCCGAGCTCGTGGCGCAGTCTGCGTTTGGTTGGGTGGTTTTAAAGCATATCGTTGAAGTTAGAGCCCACGGGTGTATGATATTTTTTCACTATATTTATGAGGTTTCATGTTGTTACAATTTATGTTAGTAAATCTCATTTCACATAGTGGAAGAAATATAACACCGTGGACGCGAACTTCCGCGGCAAAGTATAAAAGTGCCCATTAAATTCAGACGATCGTCTACAATAGAACAGAAATTACAGGCGTTTATTACCTAATTAAATTATTAATATATTTGTGATTGTAAACTTGTTTGGCTCAACTGTTCTTTACGATACAAATATTTGTTACATTGAGTATTTAATACATGTTATTATAATAAATACATTTTTTGTAATAAATACATACTGGATTTATTATATATATTTTAATTTGTTTAAAATACTAGTTATTAGCCGTGTGGAGACGGTAGTAAGATTACATTTGTCACCACCCCAACTCTTCCCGTTGGTGTCATAGTGTCATTGACTATTTATTTATCAATGGGTAGTAGTGTGAGTAGTGTGTCCACTACTCCCGATTTTGGGTATATCATCATCATCATATCAGCCGAAAGACGTCCCCTGCTGAACATAGGCCTCCCCCAAAAATGTATGAAAGAAGCCTATGGGTATATATTAACCTCCTAATGCGTCCATGCGCATAGGCTAAGGAAAGGACATTGCCCATGCAGCCGTGAACTAATAGAGGCTGATCTACCTTTTCCTATATAGATTATGTGTACAAATGCCGCTTTTCTTAATTATACTGTACTTGTAAAATGTAGCTGCGTAATTGTACGGTATACTACACAGAACATCGCTATCACATTTAATACTATTATGCATCTTGCCCTTAGATACTTCTAGTCAATAGCTATTAGCATTGGTGGTACATTAATACTTCTTCTTTACAACCGCTACTTTTGAAAATATTACTAGCATATGATTCTCTATTGAACCTCCATGGGTCTTCAGGCCTTACGGTATCGTTACCTTAGGGTAGGGTCGGTAATGAAACGAAGTTTGTTAATATTAAAACATTAAATAATGCCTTAGAACGCATGTACTAAAACAAATTATTCATAACTACCAATTCATAGCCCATAGCTACAATAATAATTCGACTGAAAGCATAAATTTGCAATCCGTAACGAATTTTATGTGTTTCTCGACTTTCTCGCCACCTTCACACCTAGAAGACAATTTGTCGCATTTTGACATTAAAACGCAATGTATTTTATCGCTCAAGGTACACTTGTGCTACGAATTTGGAGGATATCTCGCGTGGGACTTTCAAGCGAAATAATTATGTCGCTTTGATAGATCATCGCGAGTCAGCGTTATCTCGCGCGCATGTTGTGCTACCAATTCGTGACATAGCTCGAGAAAACTCTATGTCGCAGTTTTTGTCGTCCCGCGCCCATGATGTGCTTGCCGTGTAGGAGTGCACTAAATAAGTCAGAACATAAAATATTTAAGAGGAACTTCTTTTTTTTTACTATGCATTAACCCATAAATTCAAAATTATGAAAATGGACAGTATGAAATAAAATTCTCATCTTGAGATCTCATTTTATAAGAACTCACCCGTTCTTATAAAATGATCAATACCGTGAGTCTCAAACATATTGAAGTTGTATAGTAAAACGGAAAACTCACATAATTGTGTCACTATGTTGATTACTATAAGGACAGAATTAGCTTGTACCTTCACACAAATTCAATATCTAAGCGCCCTTATTGCAAGCGATATAGTTAGTTAGTCGTTTTTACTAAAACGCTTAACATTTTAAGTCTAAACTCGGGTGCATATACGTTGGGTGCTTTGGATCAAGGTGCTCTTAATGGATACATACAATGTGGAGTAAGTTTCGACTCATATTTTACAACTGACCCGTGTGATGTGACTGTATGGTTAAGTAGTTACCGACGTTATACTGTAGTATTTACTTAGCACAAGAGGAATAAGTATTCGTCTCTATTTATTTAGTGTTTATTAGGATTAGAAAGAGTCGTGCGTGACAAATGTGACAGAGGTACTTGTAGTTTGCAAGGCTATTTGCAATGTTAATGACTGTTTTGATAATGATACAGTGTAGCAGGTGACAACCATGGCCCTTGCTTCTAAGAGATAAATACCTTATCACGTGACACACACTACGCTGATAAACACGATAATTGGATTAGCTAGTACCAAACCGCATTAATTAAGTGATTAAAGGAGCATTTCATGTGACGGTAATACGGTTTTGATTACAAATGACATTAATTAGGTCCCAGAATGGATCTATTCGTAACATTAACTCGTATTATTCACCTGAAATACGTTATTCGGCAAATTACTGAGATGCTTCAAAAATGTAATGGCTTTGACAAATCATAAAATAAACACCGTCAATATCAACACTACTTACTCTCCTAGGTACCTACGTATCTTTTAAATAAAAAGATATGTAATAATAATATTGTACCATATACAATACAACACAAACAAAAATTAAAAAAAAACAATAAAGTATAGTAGTAGGTATTTGTATTTAGCTATGTATGTTATATAAGAGTAATAACTTTAATTCGTCGATTGACTGGCAAAACTCTGTAAGTAACAAACAACTACTTGAAAAAAGCTCGTATCTCAGTTCTGATTGCATACTGACATAAGAGGTTGCTACGAGTAGTGTCAGTTTTTGTACCTAGTGAATTTTGCTTTACACCCGACGATAGAATACAGACCGCATTTATACAGTTTCAGTTGAAAAATGGTATCCTAAAGGTGCATTTAGACCAAACGAGTATTCGCTCATTCTATCCCCCACTCCACGAAATCAACGATTTTCGACGAATCACGTTTTGTGTAACGAACGAATTTCATAGAGTGGGGGATAGGATGAGCGAATGCTCGTTTGGTCTAAATGCACACTTACACGTACTTTATGCTCACAGCAATTTACACATCGATTAATATATTTAAATTATTCAGCTTCAAAATTCTTCAATTTGTGTTTATAGTTACTGCATGGTAAATGCAGAATTCCTCTTGAGGAGTCAAGTGCAACGTCCCTGAAAATATTTAGCCCGTCTAATTTGGTCTGCAACGGCCTTTGGTGACGTACGTACCTACAATCTACATACCGTTCGCCTTCTTTCTCGAACATTACTTCATTTTTAAATTCTTTAGACCTTTTTCTGTGTAATGCCAAGTCCAACCAAATCATTATTGCTGGTGACTTTAATATTGATATCACTGATAACGGACTTTATCACCTAAATCATCAGTCGGAATATTTGAATCTTATGTCGGCACATGGTCTCCTACCTGCGATTACCAAGCCCACCAGGGGAAACGCTTGTTTGGATCATATTTTTATTAAAACAAATGTAAAATCAATCGGTCTCATTTGTAAATGTTCTGTAACGGATCATGATCTTGTCATGGCTGGTCTTTCTTCTCCAAGCCATAACACTCAAACGAGAAGCCGCTTGATACATAAAACAGACTACAAGGAAGTCTCCCGAGATTTGAAAAATGCTGATTGGAGTACGATATTCAATAGTAACGATGTTAATATTGCTGCTAACAACTTTAATGCTATTTTAAGTACTGCAATTAGTAAAAACACAAGAGAGATCAGATTAAGTCGCTCTAAATTCTACATCAAACCTTGGATTACGCCTGGTATTATTAAATGCATAAAACACAGAGATAAACTTCATAGAGACTTAAAAAGTTCACCGAATGATCCTATTATACATAAAATATATACTCGTTACAGAAATTTCTGTAATAATTTGCTACATAACTTAAAAACTGAGTACCATACCAAACAAATGCATAAAAATAAAGACCAACCGAAAAAGCTTTGGCAAACAATTAAAACTATTTTCCAAACCTCACATCATCTCAATGACGCCATTCATTTATTAAAATCGGATAAGTCTACTCAAGAATGCCTCGACAGCTGTAATACTCACTTTACTAGCACAGGTAGCAATCTAGCCGATCAGATTTTGTCAAAACTAAATCAATCACAACAATCACTCGCAGACAAGTTTTCTCCATCTTATACTGCACCTTTTTCATTTTTCATGCATCCAACGGACATTTTTGAAGTTGATCAACTTATAAAGCAACTTAAGTCGCATAGCTCTCCAGGTTACGATGGTATAAGGCCTTCTCTAATCAATGAAATTAAAGACGTTATTCTTGAACCATTTGTCTATCTTTGCAATCTTAGTCTAAAAAATGGTTGCTTCCCTGACTGCTGGAAATTAGCAGTTGTTTCCCCAATTCACAAATCTGGCCCTAAAGACTTACCGTCTAACTACAGACCCATTTCATTATTATGTGTATTCTCAAAAGTCCTTGAAAAAATCGTTAATAATCGTCTTGTGAAATACTTAGAGAAAAACAGACTTTTTTCAGAACATCAATATGGTTTTAGATCTGGGAAATCGACAGAAGATGCTGCCCTTTCTCTTACTAACAAAATTTCTAAATATCTAGATGCTGGTAGATGCTGTATAGGAGTATTCTTAGACCTGGCTAAGGCTTTTGACACGGTCTCGATTCCCATTCTTCTTAGAAAATTAGAGGCCTTAGGCGTACGTGGTTCAGCTCACAATTGGTTTTCAAGTTATCTTACAAATAGACAACAGGTAGTTAAGATTGGACAATCAACTAGCTGCAATTCATCCATCTGCTTTGGCGTCCCCCAAGGCAGTATTCTTGGTCCTACACTCTTTATTACCTACATTAACGACCTTTTTCAAAATACTATTCCAAATTCAGATATTATCTGTTATGCTGATGACACCGTAATCCTCTTCAATGGTAACACATGGGATGAAACATACCAATCAGCTGAAATTGGGCTTTCAAAGGTGTCTGACTGGTTGAATCACAATCTTCTTACACTAAATACGGGTAAAAGCTGTCATATTCCTTTCGCAAAAACATCAGTTTCTTCTGCTCCCCTTTCCTGTCACCTTAAAATTCATTCCTGCGGCCTAACGGACGCAAAATGTTCGTGTGTGACTATAAGCAGATGCAGCAGTGTTAGATACCTAGGCCTTATCGTTGATGAAAACTTGTCTTTCAAGCTGCACATATACGGTCTGTCAAAGAGAGTTAGAAAACTAATATATTTGGTTAAACGTCTCCGGGACTGTTCGTCAAATGATGTTCTGCGTATTGTCTACTTTGCTCTATGCCAATCAGTGATCCAATATTGTATTGCTGTTTGGGGTGGGGCAGGTAAGACATGCCTTCTCGTACTTGAGCGCGCCCAGCGTTCGGTTATTAAAGTAATGCTTAAAAAACCGTTTAGATTTTCTACTTATCTTCTATATAAAGAAACAGGATTTCTCAGTGTCCGACAAATATTTATTCTCAACGCTATTATAAGAGTTCACTTAGATATCAACAAGTCACCTTTAAGAGATCTGATCATGAGTAGACGCATATATAGAGTTCCTGTTCCTGTAGTCCAAACGGCACACGCTCAACGACTTCCCTTTTACATTCACCCTTTCTTATACAATGCCGTTTGTAAAAATTTCGATCTAAAAACATGTACCTTGTCAAAAGTGAAATCTAAATTGAAAATATGGTTTACGACCCTCTCATATAATGACACAGAAGAATTATTGCAGTTTTATCACAATTATTCTTAAACTTGTGGCAAACTTATTTTTTGGAATTCTTACTCGCACTTACACTTACACTGTCACTCACACTTACACTAACACTTATCTACTACACTCACACACAATACACCTTATAATAATGTTAATAATGTTATTTAGTTTCTAAGATTTGTTATTTATTTTCCTGTATGTATACGTACTCTTTGCGAGCTCCAAGATACAGGCTCAGCCTAGTTTGGAGTTCGCCGGACATCATTGTGATTTTTTAAATATTTTTTCTGCAAATAAATTTACTCTTACTCTCTTACTCTCTTACTCTTACTTCGCGTATGACCGGCTCTAGATCTTTCACTGGTGCTATTCTTACCTCATTCATTATGGGCTAGTAAATATAGATTAACTAGTATGCTTTTTAAAAGAGAATGTAGTCAATTTTTCTTTATTATATTTGGTGATAATTTCACTCTCTTCGCTGCCTACTAATGCCATTCAGTTTAGAACAGTTCCATAGAATAACTGTCAAAAACGGACAAACCGAACCTAAACTGAATCGCATTTAAGAGATAATGGTAATAGATGAACTTTCTTAGTAGGTACCTACCTTTTACTCTGACTTTGTTAGCCACAATAAATGATAGAAAAATACGTATCGAATAATCATTCTGATGTCAGACAAAATGTTGCGATGCAGTCATCAAAAACAAGTTTTCTTTTATACGAGTTTACCTACTGACTTACAATTTTAGCACAAGGGTGTTTGGTTAAGTGGACTCCCAAATACCATTCGATTCAATTTCAAAAACAGTCCCAATAAACAAGTAAGCTTTATTCTAGATCGGGTCACTTTATAAATCGACAAAGTTAAAGGAATAGACGGGCAGACCTAGGGTTTATTTAATAGAAATTTTATTGGTAATGCGTTTGAACTCCGACACAATGACGGACCGAGGGGTCTGTAGTAGCACTATCTAAATTTATCAATCGCAGTAAATTAAACTGTTCAGGACCCCTGACCCGGGGCCAATAACGTAGGCATTTCAATTAACTTCGCAGACGACTTCATAAAGTAGGTACACAGTGGACACATTCAGAAACCAAATTCAATGTCAATAAAATGTTATTATAATCTTATCGGCTTTGTGTTTATTTACGCAAACTTTGAATATCGGTAGGTATTTTGGACTCTATCTTACTAGTTTATGCGGAAGCGTGACGCACTAATAAATTTAAGGTAAAGTGGGGTAAGATGAAACGGTTTTTTTTTAATAGGGTAAGACAAAAAGCTACCTGTATCTGTGCCAGAAGGACGACTTTTTGTCCTACCCCAGTAAAAAAAAACCGTTTCATATTACCCTTACCTTACTTCAATAAATCTGCAGAAATTCGCAATGTATTTCGAATGTTACAACTTTGGTCTTTGCAGTTTTTGGAGAAAATATGCCCCCTAGTTTTATTATTATTATATATAATTTATTATTTTTATTCAACCTCGTGTACTTGATGGAAGAAAACACCGGGGTTCAAAGTAAGAGAAGGGTGACATAATTATCCATATATTTTCATGTAAATACTCTGTGACGATTAGTCATTAAAGTCTCCTAACTCAAGAAGCCAATAAATATTGTTTGTCCCTTTCTGTCTTATAGAAATATTGAAAAAATGGAAAGGGACGATTTCTTTTAGTAAGGCAATCGAACCACCTTCATAAACATTTTCGTGACAGGATAAATAAAAATAATGATGTCAGTTTCGAAGTTGTTTTACCCATTAGCTTTAAACATTTGCATCACATCAATGGCGTAATCGAGAATGTAGCCCCTGTTTCTGCCGGACAATTTCAATTTAATCAACCAGTTCGCGGATACCTGCATGATTAAAATGACAAATATTCATATCGCATTACTCGTATTAAAGCACATAGTGACGCAGCAGTAGGAAGGCCATTATATATTACCTATATGGTTTCGAATGGCGAAAATCGAGCTATTTCTCAGTCATTCGTTTGTTTACTTTATACAACAGTGGTATTCGTCGGCTCTAACAGAATTACATATTGTTGCAGTGTCATTGTAACCTTGTGGAGGCCGGCTAATATGATTTCATTCGAATACCTGTGAATTTAGTTTACAAACTTCATACAAAGGGGGTAGTATTGAGAAAAACATAAAAAGACAACACGTCGGGTTACAAGCAAAACTCACTAAATACCAAATTGACACATGGGAGATAATCGTGTTTTGATATTTTTCGACTTAATAAATCCGTTTACTCGTAATACTTAAATGGTGTATAATTATGGTGCTCAATACATATATCAGATCATCCACTATAAGGATGAAGACACATTTAACAGCATGCGTACGCATTTGTCTATAGAAAATGTCAGTTTAGTATGGGACCCCTACCAGCTTTCCCCACGCGTACGCAAGCTTACACGTTTCATACTCAACGCCAATTTTATTAAACAAAATGCGTACGCATGCTGATAAATGTGTCTTCACCCTAATGCTATGACAGTAAAGGTCTGCGCAACTATTTGTGAGTACTCTGGCGGCTACGACATAGGTATGATTAAGACTCTACCAATTTAACTGCCATCACGTTTAACTTTTTGTCAGCCTCCGTAGCCTAGTTGGTAGTGACCCTGTCTACGAAGCTGGATGTTCCGGGTTCGAATCCCGGCGAGGGCATTATTTGTGTATTTATTTATCACAAATATTTGTTCCTTGGTCACGCCTGTCTATGTATTTAAGTATCTTATATGTATCTATCCATTATATGTACCCACATCACAAGCCTTAATTGAGGTTACCGTGGGACTAGGTTGATTTGTCTAAGATGTCCCAAGATATTTATTTATTATTTATTTAATGGCATTGAACTTA
>JALPQI010012491.1:0-35707 GCA_025490895.1 Thaumatotibia leucotreta | reverse complement strand
AAAGTAAAAAAAGTTTTCAGTTAAATGGTTTATTTTAATTCGATATTGTACCAAAAATTATAAAATAAAAATTAATTGAATCAGATAACCCTAAATGATACTTTCTGTAGATTACTCAAGTGAAATATCACTGCAGTCTTCCCGAGTCGGATGCCAAAAGCCACGTTTAGTCTCTTTGTCAGCGGATTGAGCGTTAATCGGAAAGTTTTACCTTAGCATTTTACTCTAGATTTTTTACGAACTAGCACAATAATTGAAGACATTTTTTTGTAAACAGCGCTTCACATTCGTGCGGCTCGGGTTTCGAACATACAATGGCTGAGGACACACTCATCCAGTCGAGCAAACAGTGTGGCCGAGAAACTTGACTCGGACTCTGAGTGCTTTAATTATATTATTTACCTTGTCTCCGTTAGTGGGCAGGATTGGTTTGATTATTGGTTTAGTTTAGATTACTTTTATTCGGTGAATTAACTCGTCGCACAGGTTTCGCCATGAAAGAGCTTAAATATGACGAATTGAATCGGTTAAAGGTGCGTTTAACCAAAAGAGCATTCGCTGTTCTAGCGCCCGTTCTACGAAATCAACCAATCACGTTTTGTGTACCGATCGAATTCCGTAGAGTGGGAGGTTAGAACAGCGAATGCTCTTTTAGTTTGAACGCACCTTAACGCTTGAAGTTCGTGAAAAATGGAAGGCGTTGGTTTTGAATGTCGTTTAATATTAGGTAACATTGAATTCAAAAATATCGTGAGCATAAATTATGACCATTGTAACATAGAAATATGCCGTTGTCAGATCGATACTCGTACATATTTATTATCAGTATCTAATGTTTATGAGAACACATGACCGTTGAAGTCCATGTGTTTTTGCTTATGTAATACCTTCATGCTGTTAAGATATACAGTTGTGTGCAAAATAATAGCAGCAGTCAAAAAATAGCAGTCCATAAGAAAATTAAAACTTGGAGGAATTATTTTGGGACTTTTTTTTGTTATTCAAGTACATAACATAATATTCATTCAAAATGAACTGCAAACTTTACTGAAGTAATATTGAAAGTAAGACAAACGTGGCCATGAAAACCAGCTTTTTTACCCCCCTAGCAGGAATGGTGTTCAAAACTGAAATACCTAATGGAAAATACACAATTGTGTGCAATTATTGTAGTTTCGTATCTTGTCTATTGTTGTCAACCAAAGCTTTACATATACACCCATCTCATCCAGAAATATATATTTTTTCCTGTATGACCATCTTCCTCGCAGAGTGTACAAATTTTCGATTATTCCGATTTTTTATTGAAGTAATTGGTGTGTTTGCTTCACTGAAGCCCTGGTCATAGCATACATTAAGAAACAAACTAAGTTATCGGTGAAACTTCAACAAAAAATCGAAATAAGCGAAAATTTGTACACTCTGCGAGGAAGATGGTCATACAGGAAAAAATATATATTTCTGGATGAGATGGGTGTATATGTAAAGCTTTAGTTGACAACAATAGAGAAGATACGAAACTACAATAATTGCACACAATTGTGTATTTTCCATTAGGTATTTCAGTTTTGAACACCATTCCTGCTAGGGGGTAAAAAAGCTGGTTTTCATAACCACGTTTGTCTTACTTTCAATATTACTTCAGTAAAGTTTGCAGTTCGTTTTGAATGAATATTATGTTATGTACCTGAGTAACAAAAGAAAGTCCCAAAATAATTCGTCCAAGTTTTCATTTTGTTATTGACTGCTATTTTTTGACTGCTGCTATTATTTTGCACACAACTGTATGTAATGTATGTTTCCCACTTGTATCGTAATGTACTTTTCAGAGTGTTGTGAGGTAAAAGAAGCCGATTGAAGTGGTATGCGTTATTAATTTCTAAAAATCGTAACACCCTAGTTTATATTAAATGCTATCTGTACGGATAACAGTTTCTTATGAACATGTATTTTAATCATAGTAAGTAATTTTAGTAACATTTATTTAATTTTTTAATGTATTAAAGGAAAACAACAAGTTCATCTAGTCTAGTAAAACTCAGTGGCATTGTGTAACTTTAGTAGCGTTTATATAGATTGAGCGCTTAATAAATTATCAGACAAAGATCAAGCCGCCACAATCTGTAGGGTTGCCAATGACGATGTTTAGGAAGCGAACAAAGCCGCTCAAGTGATGTCGTAAGTAGACAATTGAAGACTATTTGTAAAGCCTTAGAGCTCAGCTTTCGTGAATTGTAGAATTTTATATTAAGTATTTTACTTAGTACCAACGTTTTGTCAATGCCAAAACAGAATCACATACACATAGCTTTTACAGCCAGTTCTTAATGTTTTTCTCATTCACTTTACATATTATATTACTTGTTCTTCTTCTTCTTGGCCATTATTATTCCCATATCTATTCAGTGAGATCGACTTTCCTTATACCATTACGCCATTTTATCCCATCTGCTGTCACACTCCTATTTTATATTACATACTTACATTTTAAATTCATACGTGTTTTAAGCACTCTGGAAAGGTCCTATAAACATAATTTTTTTTGCAGCTCATAAGAAAGAAAAAAATACATAATTATTTAATAAAAATCAGAAACCGCACCTTGTTGATCCTAAGGTAGTTAGTACCAACTCCAGCTTTAACGTATTTTACTGTCAGCCCCCATAGCCTAGTTAGAACTTACCCTACCTACGAACCTAGAGGTTCCGGGTTGGAATCGCGGCGAGGATATCATTTGTGTTATTAATTTTATTTATTTATCTCAAATATTTGTTCCTTGGTCCGAGGTTGTCTGTCTTTAAGTATCTACTATATATTATACACCGTCGCTTGATACCGATAGCTCGATTTGTATAAGGTGTCCCAAGATATTTATTTATTACGAGACTCTGTAGAACGCTACGCTACGAATCATAGGTATTTAACGATTCTGGTGAAAAATAACGTTTCAATACGTAGTACCCCTATTAGGTGATATAAATTTAAAACAACTTTTCACCTTGCGTGCAATTGCAAGCTGCAGATTGACCGACGTAGCATGTTGGCTATAAATTTTGATATCAAACATATGATTAGTAGTTTTTTAATTATTTTGGACTTCTTTGGAAATGTATTTTTTTACCATTTTTAATTTTTAGGTATATGCACATAATTGAATTCAGTCAACCTCACACCGAAACTGAGCTGATTCAAAGACATCGATGTCTTTATATTTCTTATTAATTTTAACATCGAGTTTATTTTTCATTAAAATTTATGTAGTAGTATAATTTCAGATTCTATGAAACGCCTAGACCTTATTGGCAACTTGATTACGAGGACAATGAATCAAAATTAGGAAACATGAAAAGACGGTTTAATTAGAAAAATCTGCCACCCCTAATACCAACAATGATTCTGATTGTAACTATCACAACCCTATTACACAAGCGTAATACATTTCTTCCGCACACGGCATCGGGGTCGCGCGCAATGGCCCGCGGTCGCTGCCGTGCAACTGACATGTCCGTATATTGCAAGCTTTGTCCCCCACGCCTTCCTAGTGATGTTCCCATACTCCGAAATACTACGGAGTATATTATACATACGTACATGCAACAAGGCATACAGTACATGAAGGCAAGTATTTAACGATTATGTCCCGTTTGCTGTTAAAATGTGAATGAAAATCGTAAAAGTTTAAATCATTTTACATATTTGTATATGTCTCATTTTTATTTAACACCGTCACGTTCAGCGCGGGGGGCCCGTTGAGCAGATTCTAGTCGTACAGCGTCGCTTTCGTCCATTTGGATATTTTATAATAATCATTAAAAAAAGTACCTATCAAACAAGTGTAGATTAGTATCACAGATTTTGAAATCTTTTTTGTAGGAACTGATTTCGAGCGTTCGAAACTCAAACATTTGAAAGCTATTTTTTCTTTACTGGAAACTTTTTTTCTATCGTCCTGATTATTTTATATATTTCTACTGTTTTTTTTGTTGTCTGGTTGCTGGTCTTGGTTGTTGTGGTGGTTTGAAATGTTTGTTTGTATAATTTTGGAATTCTGTGTGTTCGTTTTACCCTTCGTGTTTTTCACCTGATAATCGGAAGATCAGCACTGACTCACACTAGATGATGATGAGAGATAAGACCATTTCATATCTTTGTTTACTTTTGTTTTTTGTCACAAAGATCACGAACAAAATTATTCTATTCTATTCCAAAATCGCCCTCAACTTGTTGGCTTCTTTAGTATGAATTACTAAAATATGAGTATTCATCAATAAAGAAATATAAACACGAATGAAAACCTGCAATACTCTTAATGAGTATTGAAAGCTATTATCTCAATTGTATCCAAGAAGGTATACGGTAGGACAGGAAAATCGTGTAAACTCGGCGTATTGGGAATCACAGTAGTATGAATACTGGTGCCTGTTCTCAATATATGAATGGTTAGTTACACTCTAATCCCTTAGTCGACTTTAACGACACCCACGGGAAGACTTGAGGAATAGTTATTCGGAAATACAACGATTGCTGAGCTATTTTAAGCAAATATAAGTATGATTATATATAAAAGGAAAATATGGGTGCATGGTGTGAAGAACTTGACAACTCGAGATATTTTGGTAAAGGAAAATAAATTTTATTTATGTCAGATTCAAGTTCATATTTCTTCTACTTTTCATCTCGAGTTTCATCGATATAGTCATGTGCATTGTAGGTAGTAATGGTGAAATCTTTGAAACATTTACATTGATCAAACACGGCAAGGCTGCAGATGTCAGTACATTAAAGCCCATGTTAGCGATTTCCCGTTAGTTCCCGGCAACGCACGTCACTACGCCTGCCCTATTTGATAAGCGAATGCAATTATTGAGTTACCTCTCTCTCTTCTAATATTCTATTGTACTGCTTCGGAATAATGAAGGCGGAATCGGCATTGTTAGCAATAATATCTCCAGTTAGTTCATTAGAGATACTATTTTTAGTTTTGATTGATTCGCTATTACCTATCTGTTTTATTGCATTGATAATTACAAACAAGGAAATATTGGTATACATATTTTTAAAGTACAAATTAAGTTTTGTTGTTATTAACAAAAAAGCGGTAGGGATATAAAAAAAATCAAATCCGGGTGTAAAATTTGAATATGAAATAGGCTCACGGCACTTTACTGAAGGAGCCAAATTTATTCAAACCAGCCAATTTAGCCTTGAGTTCCCTTTGAATGAAGTGTTGATCAGACGTAACGAAGTTTATTTTCCCAACAACGTAAAGGATTTCAGGATTTTTGGTAAATTACGTTCATTTAAATCGTATTGGTAACTAATTTGTAATTTCAATGATACTTTTACTCAATTACTTTCATCAGTCAGAAAGACAGTAGGTATAGTTCGTGAAATATAAATTCGTAACTTTCTAACTATATTATAGTAAGAATAAACATTCAATTTATATTTCTCGAACTATACTGCGGTAAAGTCTAAACTGTCTAAGCAATAAGTTTTGCTTTTAGACTTTGGGTATTACCTACGGAACCTCTAAATCCTCGGAAGGGTGACCATGCCATGATACTAGGTACCCCGTTTAGTAATGGTTTACTTAAGTTTATTTTATATTTTACTCAAAAATATTCTTGTAATAAGAAAGCATACACATTTGAGGTGCGCGCGAGTATTGTCCGAGTTTTGAACAATGTATAGGTATTCGTGACCATATTTATTTACAAGACCCCTTTTATTCACGTCACCTTTTAAGCTAACAAACTGGTACCTATGTATCGTTTCTCCATATTTATGTAAGACGGAAAAAGATAAACGATACTTGTCGGCTTGCAAAGTTAGGAGACGTTTATGAACAAGAGGGTGATATTTAACTCCAGTTTGGTTTTTATTTGGTTTAATATAAATTTCATCAGTATCATTTACTCGATATTGGCCATACTAAGTATTAAAAATTCGGTGACCTTTCACATTCAGTCATATTATGGGCTTTATTTGACATCAAGAATACGTGGTTAAAATCTTTCGGTATACTTGCCACGGTCCTTGCCCACATATATACCTATATGTGGACATACATTATTTTATTTCAATTACTTGGAATTGACACGTCGAGCCGTAGATATGTCGTTTATTTAGGCAATTTAAATAATTTATATAACCCGTATTAAGTATAGGAGGTAGCGTGGGAACCTATTAGCTGACATACATACTAGAATAGAATGAACTGCTGTAGAAATAACAGGAATGCATAATCAATATTGAACCGGCTTGCGGAAAACGTTTATACGTATCATTTATTGTCGTATTTGTCTGTTTCAGGATGTATTTTTATTGTTTTAATTTTTTTTGCACTAAGAAAAAATCGTACAAATGGGGAACTTAATACAATAAGGCATTCAACACTCGTCGACCTCGAGGCGTTGCAGAAAAATAGTAGGCAGTACATTAAACATTAAAACAAAAATAAACTGGCGTAAGCAAAGCATATTAACATACATAAAAGGTACTTAAAAAAAATTTTGTTATTATGATTGTATTTTGATGTATTGAAATAAATAATTTAAGCTTACAAAAAATACATCTACATAATTATATATTTACTTGGAATATGTAGATCGATTATTATTTTCCAGATAGGTATGTTTTCTTAGCAGAAAAAGACTGATAAATTAATAAACATCGACATAAAATTGTTACCAAGAAGTTTTAAAATATTTAAAGTAGTAATTATGATGTTGCATACAGAGAAGAATGAAAACCACACATGCAATTGATAGTTTGTATACTTAGCCAAATAAAAATAACAAAATCTAGAGTTATGTACGTACGTGACTGTACAGCTTGATGAATTTTGATATAACCTCAGACAGCTAAAGTAATTAGTGAAGGCCCTACTAAACACATTTTCATTTGTTTTAGTGACTAAAATAATTTCTGACTTTTATTTTTCCATACAAAATAATTCCGCATGCAATGTATGACTATTTACTTGCTTGTCACGACTGTCAAATAGCTAACCGATTCTTACATTGCTGTTCGAATTTTCATATAAACATGACACTCTAGTGGTTAAAACTAAGTTAACCCTTAACCACCTACGTGCGGTCTCACAGACACTGGATTAGTCAAAATTGACAATAACTGAACGCAAGTACATCGCTCACGCCTCTGTGACCTTGTACCTTTGCCCAGCCCCTCCGCAGTGCTGGCCATGCTGTCGACTCGTTCAGATGTGCACTCATTTGGATTTGGTGAGTAATAAAGTAGCATCGGCGGTCCGTGAGACCGCATGTAGGTGGTTACGATACATTTTGTAAGTGTCTCAGCACGTCTCAGTGACCGCACGTAGGTGGTTGTGTTATTTTATATTTGAACACAGTTTTGAAAAAAGGTTCAAATTTATGAAGAAACTGGCCGAAAAATTAGTGAATAGTACATTGTTGTAGAGGCTGGAAAGTAAGCAATAGATGAACGAGTTTGTTTGAAGGCTGACCCTTGGGGAGGCCTTCAATAGTACGAGTTCATCTATTGCATTTTCAGCCGAGGCTAAACATTGTGCTTTTCACGACAACTGTGAGGAAATAAAACACATTTATTATAATTATTAAAAATAAGTGACATTTTTATGTGGCTGAACGCCATAATCCTGTGCCACAAAAATAAAAAAAAACAAGCAGTCCGAGAAAATTTCTCTGAAATAATTTTCAAAACGTCGTATCTACCTATGAAATCGGTGTTTAGATATGACCTTTTAGTTTACGTTCAACATTGTTGTACTGTTCGTGACGTTCATAGATGTACAGCTGTCACAATTTGACAGCCATACGTCTATAGGCAACTTTCCGTACTGTGTTTAGTCAAACAATCACCACATTTACGAACAGTGTCGTGAAAACCCTATTTTGAGCGTCGTGCAAATAATCAGCGTCTTCCACGGGACTAGAAACTTGTTTTGAATGTGATTGTTCGAACAAATTGTGTGTCGACGGCAGACAAGAATGGTTATTTTAAAAGCATATAATTTTACAAAAATATCTTATTTGTAACTAAATTAGATAGTTTAATAGCATTTTTGATTGCTAAATTTTATTTTTTTTATAATAAAAAGCTTTATATTATGCTCTTTAATTTTGTAATCTCATATCCTGAAGGATACTAAGTTTTGTAATCGAAAATACAACAAGTTCATAAATATGTTAAGTTTGAAATACAAAATGTTGATTATTTTTGTATTCTTGTTTGTTAATAAATGCCTGAAACTATTTAAAGTATATTTAATATATTTAAACCCTCTTCAGACACGCCAAAGTAAATAAATCAGGTCCCATAAGAAGAAGCGGTCTCCATGACCGCAGGTAGGTGGTTGTGTGATACAAACAGGACGTAGGTAGTCAAGGGTTAAAATTACCTCGCAATATAAGTTCATAACACTACGTAAAACCTGGATATGGCTACGGTTTGAGTTACTATTAAAAATACACTGTATTAAAGCAAAACCATATTATAACGCCATGGAAACCAGTAAATTACAGATAAAGCCCATAAGTGCCTACTGTGATTTGTGGTTGCAACGCAATTTTATTAAGTTTAAGGTACATACATATTCTCTCAATATTTTTATTGTATCGATCCCTGAATTGTGCTAGAAAATGTCTTCGTATTTTTTTGTATAATGTTACGCGTCGTTATTTAGGTATATACAATTAGGAAAGATAATGTTGTTAAATATGTATCGAAAATTTACTTGCTCTCTAAGTTCGTCATTGCTTGGATAATTTTCTAGGGAGTTATAGAAATGTTATTTTACCTAAACCTAATTTCTCACTCGCAATTGTTATAAAAAACATGGTATTCATCGCGGTTGGTAAGTGAATTACAAACTCGACTTACAAAACGTCCTCCGCCTAAGGATACATAAGTATGCCGTGTGGTGACGGCAGTAAGAATACATTCGTCACCACCCCAACTCCTCCTGTGTCGTAAATGTCGACTAAGGGATTGAAGTGTCAGTGACTATTATTTGATAAAAGATTGATGATGGGCATCAGCGTCATCATAGTGGACACATTACTGCGATCGCCAATCCGCTTGCCCAGCGTGGCGATTATGGGTATTTACCTCCTAATGCGTCTATACGCATAGTAAATAGGAGAGGCCTACGTCCAGCAGTGGACTATCATAGGCTGATGATGATACATAAGTACAAAAAAACCTGTCAAATGAGAAACTCTCCCTTTTTTGAAGTCGGTTCGGTAATCTACGTGCCATAACTCAACTGAGGCCGTAGCCGAACAATATTTCGTAGCTGATTGTATTTGGATATTGGCGCACTTGCACCCCGGGCGACCGCTAGCACCTTGGCTGCAAACGAAATTGGGGCGGCAACCTCTCGACAGAAGTAGTTATGTACAATTGTTGCTAACGCAATTGTTATAAACAACATGGTATTCATCGCGGTTGGTAAGCGAATTATAAACTCGACTTATAAACCGTCCTCCGCCTACGGATTCTCGAAGATATCGAGTAACATACATAAGTACAAAAAAACCGTCAAATTGTGAACCTCTCCCTTTTTTGAATTCGGTTCGGTAATCTACGTGCCATAACTCAACTGAGGCCGTAGCCGAACAATGTTACGTAGCTGATTGTATTTGGATATTGGCACACTTGCACCCCGGGCGGCCGCTAGCACCTTGGCTGCATACAAATTCTGGGCGGCGACCTCTCGATAGAAGTAGTTATACTGTACAGTCGCCATCGCATATATCGGAGCTGCCACGGTGCTCAAAAATACCTACACCAGTACTCTAACGCCATGGAAATAGAGACGTGCTCAGATATTTGTGAACACGCTGGCCACTCCGATATATATTGGCACCTTTATTGAGTCTAAAGCACAAACTGCACCCAAAAAGCTGGGTGTCCTGAACAAGGTGAAACGATACTAATCAGCTTCTAACAATATACAGGGTTATTTTTTCACCAGTACAATAAATCAACATACGTAATAGTAGTCCAAGTTACAGAATACTAACATTTTTTGTTACTACCCCTTTAGAACAAAAAAACTAAAATACCGATGTTTGAACTTATCCGCAAACCTAATAAGAAAATTGGACGCATTACGCATTATCAATGTACATAACTAGCAAAACACACGAACTGGCAACTGTTTGTTTACAACGTCATCGCACGTGGCATGGCGGCTTAGAAAAGCGGCAATGATAATTAACTTATGATTACGACTTGGCAAAAAAATTTTACTTGATCCCAAATCTTCCTTCATACTTGCACTAAGGACAGAAACTTTCTTCATTGAGGCGTATTTAAACACTTGAAATCAACTTTATGCACAATGATTGGAATAAAAAAAACATACCTGATTAATGGAGTCCATTTCTCATACTTGGCCGTGTGGTGACGGCAGTAAGAATACATTTGTCACCACCCCAACTCCTCCTGCGGGTGTCGTAAGAGTCGACTAAGGGATTGAAGTGTCACTGACCACTATTTGATAAAAGTTTGATGATGGGCAGCAGCGTCACCATATTAGATACATTACTGCGATCGCCAATCCGCTTGCCCAGCGTGGCGATTATGGGCATTTACCTCCTAATGTATACACAAAAAAGGCCGCGGCCCCGAGGTTCCAGCGACCCCCGGTGCCCTGGTTATGGTAGCGGCCAGGGTGCTAGCGGGGTCAGGGGTGCTAAGAATCTCCGGCAAAGATCCGGCTACCACCACCGACGACCCCTGGCCCTGGCAACTTATAACACACGTACACTGCGGACCGACGAAAAGTTAGTGGAACTGGAGGAAGGATTGAGCAAGTTGCGTTGGGACAGTGTGGGATTGTCAGAAGTCCGAAGAGAGGGCGAGGGCACGATAATCCTTAAGTCCGGCAACTTGCTCTATTTCCGGGAGGGCGACCAACAGTCCCAGGGAGGTGTCGGGTTCATCGTCCACAAGTCCCTCGTAAACAACGTGGTCAAGATCGAGAGTGTGGCGTACCTTATACTCAGAGTATCTGGGAGATACTCGTTGAAGGTCATACAGGTGTACGCGCCGACTTCGACACACTCCGACGACGAGGTGGAGGCTATGTATGATGATATCTCAAAAGCCATGCATAGCTCCAAAACCTACTTCACCGTTGTTATGGGGGACTTCAACGCGAAACTGGGCAAGAGAGATGGTAACGAGCTGAGGGTGGGGCAATTTGGGGTTGGACGTCGGAACCACCGGGGCCATCTGCTGGCTGGTTTCTTGGAGAAAGAAGGACTCTACATGATGAACTCCTTCTTTAAGAAACGCGAGCACAGAAAATGGACTTGGATGAGTCCTGACGGTGCAACTAAAAACGAGATCGACTTCATCATGTCGACGAAGAGACATATATTCAACGATGTTTCTGTGATCAGTACGGTTAAAACCGGAAGCGATAACCGCTTGGTAAGAGGCACGTTGAATATATGTCCTAAGCTAGAACTCTCGCGACTGATGAAGTCTACGCTCCGTCCTGCACTCCATCTTCAAAACTCCAAGAGCTTTCAGCTGGAACTCCAAAACCGTTTCGATTGCCTAGGCGATGATGTGGACGTATTCAACGACGGGCTTGTGGAAGCTGTCCATAGCGCTGGGTCTAAGTTTTTTAAGGCCCAACGGATAAATAAGACCAGAAAGCTCTCAGACTCCACTCAGGAACTAATGGAAAAAAGGAGTGAACTGGTTCTACAATCCTCAGTTGATGCGACTTTATACCGGCAGCTCAACAGACAGATCTCTAAGTCCCTCAAACGCGATATGCGCCAATTCCGTACCAAGTGTATAGAAGAAGCCATCGAGCGGAACAAGGGTTCTAAAGTTTTTGCAAGGGATCTGTCTGTTGGGCAAAGCCAGCTCGCCAAATTAAAGACTGAGGATGGTAGAATCGTCACGTCCAAAACTGAGCTGCTGACTGAGATAGAGGGTTTTTATGGACAGCTGTACACGTCAACTAACAGACCCGAAGTTGATCTAGCGGAAGACCTCAGAGCTAGACTGACCCGACACTACACAGAAGACATCTCTCAAAAATAACAGCTCAAAAATAACAAGGCACCTGGGGAGGACGGAATTACAGCTGAGCTTCTGAAGGCGGGTGGTAAACCGGTCCTTACGGCCCTTCAGAAGTTGTCCAATTCCGTCTTACTGGAAGGGAGAACGCCAAAGGCATGGAACAGGGGTGTGGTGGTACTGTTCTTCAAAAAGGGTGACAACGCTTTATTGAAGAACTACCGACCCATATCACTTCTGAGCCATGTCTATAAGCTGTTTTAAAGAGTCATTATCAATCGTCTTGCACGCAGGCTTGATGACTTCCAGCCTCCCGAACAAGCCGGTTTCCGAAGAGGCTTTAGTACCGTAGACCACATCCATACGCTTCGCCAGGTTATACAGAAGACCGAAGAATATAACCTGCCCCTCTGTTTAGCGTTTGTGGACTACGAGAAAGCCTTCGATTCGATCGAAACATGGGCTGTACTACAGTCTCTCCAACGGTGCCAAGTCGACTACCGCTATATCGAGGTGTTGAAGTGTTTGTACGAGAGCGCCACAATGTCAGTCCGACTCCAAGACCAGAGCTCGAAGCCTATTCTGATGCAGCGGGGAGTTAGGCAGGGAGATGTCATCTCCCCTAAGCTGTTTACCGCTGCACTGGAGGATGTCTTTAAGACTCTGGACTGGAGAAGGCTGGGTATCAACATAAACGGCGAGTACCTCACTCACCTTCGATTCGCTGACGATATAGTAGTCTTGGCTGAGACCTTGGAGGACTTAAGTACTATGCTTGTTGACCTCAGTAAAGCCTCCGAGCGAGTTGGTCTTAAAATGAACATGGATAAGACGAAAATCATGTCAAATTCCCATGTAGCACCAACTCCCGTAATAATCGGAGACTTTACACTCGAAGTTGTAGACGAATATATATACCTAGGACAAACTATCCAGTTAGGTAGGTCCAACTTCGAGAAAGAGGTCAATCGTCGAATCCGACTCGGTTGGGCAGCGTTCGGGAAGCTACGACACGTCATATTTTCGTCCAATATTCCGCAGTGTTTGAAGACGAAAGTCTTTGATCAGTGTGTGTTGCCAGTGATGACATACGGTACTGAAACGTGGCCGCTTACGATGGGCCTCATAAGAAGGCTCAAAGGCACCCAAAGGGCAATGGAGAGGGCTATGCTAGGAGTCTCTCTGCGTGATCGGATTAAAAATGAGACCATCCGCAGCAGAACCAAAGTAACCGAAATAGCTCTCCGAATCGCTAAACTGAAGTGGCAGTGGGCGGGGCACATTGCGCGTAGAACCGATGGCCGTTGGGGCGGGAAGGTTCTTGAGTGGCGGCCACGTACCGGAAGGCGTAGCGTGGGTAGGCCCCCCACAAGGTGGACTGATGACCTGGTGAAGGTCGCAGGAGTCCGCTGGATGCGGGTGGCGCAGGACCGGTCATTGTGGCAATCGTTGGGAGAGGCCTATGTTCAGCAGTGGACGTCTTTCGGCTGATATGATGATGATGATGATGATTTCTCATACTAATTAATTAATTCACATACTTAAGCAAGTGTTCAAAATGTTGGCCGTGGTTATCTAAACACACTCTTGCCCGTTTTTGAATGTTTCCTTCGATATTTCCCAACACAAGTCTGTAGTTCTCACTTTTAAGTTCATCAAATGCACTTATTATTAGATTTTTTAAGTCTTTTAAATTTTGGGCCTACCCTCACCCCACAAAAACAGTCACACGGGGTCGAATCTGTTGACCTGGCTGGCCATAGCTATAACACTGGCATTTTCCAGGCGGGGCACACTTTCTTCAGCGTATAGCCGCTGGGCTGCCACTGCATTTTCCCCAATGAGAAAATAACTACGAACCATTTCGTACGAGCAATTTCCGACTGAAGGTAGTACGATGCGGCGCGTGCGCACATACCTACGTCAACCGTGACACTGACCGTCCCTGACCTAGTCACCGAGATTGAGGTAACTGCTATGTTGCCAACTCGTGCGCAGGTCGCTCACCCCTTTCCGCCGCCCTCTGCGTCCCGCACCCCGTTGACGTCTTATCATTAGTAGGCCCATTGTTTTGCATTTGCATGAAGGATAAATTAATAATAAATGAAAAAAAAAATGTCAATTTTATTTGATAAATGTAATCTATTATCGATACCAAATATGTGGGAAAATTTATTGTACCGGTGAAAAAATAACCCTGTATAAAGCACAAGTCCGATCGTGTTATTGAATTGATTGATCGAGTATTGCAGCCACCTGTGGGACGGCTCAGCTAAATACTAACCCCCTTATTCATAAACGTTTGTTAACTTAACAAGCCGCTAAGTATTGTTTGTCCCTTTTGCTCTTATGGACACATTGTTAAGACCGAAAGGGACAAACAATTATTAGCGGCTTGTTAAGTTAGCAGCCGTTTATGAATAAGGGGGTAACTCGTCACTTTAGACTCAGTAGAACGCAGATCCACGAGAATGATTAGAGACAGGAGGCTGATGGCTGGGCTACACTCTTTAGCCCATCGGCCGAAAGTTTCCAGTATGTCGGTGTTTAACAGACTGCGCTTCGGGGAGTGTGTTTCCTTATGCGTACTGCCAAGGAGTGAAATTCCCTGCCGGCGTTTATATTTCCGAGATCATATAACCCTGACCGACCTTCAAGTCAAGGATGAATAGGCACCTTCTGGGCAAACTCACTCCATCGTAGGCCGCGTCTCTGCCCTTGGCTAGTCTGTGGCATGAGGAAGCCCATTTCAAATATATATATATTTGAAGTGGGCCATATTATACATATATATATATATATATATATATATATATATATATATATATATATATATATATATATATATATATATATATATATATATATATAATATGGCGACTATAGTAGGAAAACTTAAATAGCCGCTATACATACTCAACTTCGTATCTGCAATACTCAGTTTATGGAATAAAACACCCGTATTCAGAGTGAAAGAAATGTGACATTTTCCATGAATTGCTGTAGATACAAAGTTGAGTAATAGCGACGATATGTAACTGTAAAATTCCTAGCTTAATGAAGACCTTTGTTAAGTCTTCCGTATCATTTTAGTACCTATAAACACACGTGAACTGGTAAACATAAGTTTTCAAACGTGTTTCCAATAAAATGCGATATCAAAACTACCTACGTATAAATTACTGGAATAGTTCCTATAATTTAAATGCAGTATACACGGCACCAGTGGCCTTTGCATAATTTATATGATAAATGTATGTTTACTTTGTGTATTGCCTACTTTGTAGATATTTATGTTACGAGTATAATAAAAAAACTAAAGTGTTAAGAGTCATGTGTACAGAAAAAGCTTGATTAGATTATTTATTATACTTTATTAAACGGTACAAATTGTGCATATAAAAGGTATAAGTAATAATTAAATCTAAAGTATACTATCAAATTAAAACTAAATAAACTAAAGAATAAAATATAACTAAACTAAAGAAACCTATCAAATTAAGACTAAATATATATAATACAGAAAAAGTAGATATAGTTTGCATTGTAATCTTTTGGACGAATATATCAATATAAGCTTGCAAATGTACCTACATATTCTGTTTACGTTACTTGTTATTCGAGAATATTTTTAAGTTAAAAGTTAAGAATGTTTTAGAAGGTAGAAAAGCACGGCTAGGTATTGAAAGTTTAAAATTGAAATAGTACTGACCTTCTTTTGTGAAACAGATGAGCAGTGTAATCCAAACGCGCCATAACCATGGTGGAAGCACCATCACCAATCAGCACCCAATATCTGATTAACTACTGGCTTCTAGCATCGTTACTCAGTTTTCATGTACTATCATCGCGAACTCTGTAACAAACACAAATCAAATATTAATTAAACATTCCATTCGTTTTTTCACTAGGAAATTTTTATACCCAAATGTATTTAATGTATTTTTTGTACCGCCCACACCTTCTCTGCTTTGCCTTAAGGTTGACTGGTACAGAATGCCCTTGGCATTAAGTTCGCCTTTTGTACTTTAAGATTTTCTTTTGTGCAATAAAGTTTAAATAAATAAATATTTCTTTTGACGATATCGGAAAGGCTCTGACAATTTCGATGAAATTTGCTATGTTGAGATTTCAGGGACGAACCTTCCGAGTTCCGAGTTATAAAATAAATACTTACTCCTATGATTTTTGGCAAATATAATTAGACATATTATTTCCATATATCTATCAAGTACCTATTTAAGGATTTTGCATGTTATCTGATACTCCATTAGTCTATTTTGATGATTTGACATTTCTTTATTAAGTAATATGAAAATAGCTAAAAGATATAATCCAGGCATCAAATTTTCATTATGAAAATGGTTGCGGCACTAACGGAACTACTTCAAAGGAGTAATAATAAGGATTCTGGACCCGACTATACGGCAGGCCTTGTATCGTGAAGCCGCGTTATCATCGGACATCAAGCCCACATGATAATAAAGGGCTGAGCCCGTCCGCATGACATTTTATTCAATGAACCCTCAATATGTCTCCCAGGAGCCTGAAATTTTCGTCTTGATTATTTCTGAATTCTCAAATAAGGCCTATATTTTTAGGGCCACGCAAAATTGCTAATTTTAAGATGAAAAATGTGGCTGTCGTTGATTTGTATAATATATACAATAACACAGTAACTGCGACTGTAAATTTTACTGATTTCCTAGAGAATTAGGGAACGGGGAACAAAGAAATAAGAAATGAACCTTACAAAAAATACTTTAAACAGGAATAATTTGATATTAAAATATTAAATTAAAGAATTACTTTGTTAAAGTCCTGATGGATTCCGGCTAAAAGGCATGGGAACATAAAAATCTGCTGCTGAAATTATTATATTGTTTACGTATTTCTCCTTTGACAGTTATGCCAAAATAAATACCTACAGATACCTACAGATAGACAGCGTTATAACCACGACCATGAATCGCTGTTGTCGCGCACGATCCCAATAGGCATTTGAGGCACAAAATATAAATACGCCATGCTACAAAAAAGTTCCGTTGAGCTAAAATTTCTATACAACAAATCCTTTGAAATATATAACAATTGACCATCGTGTCCTGAGCCTTGCTAGCACGAAACCATTTCTTGTCCAGTCATCCATCAACGTTACGTTTAGGTACATCTAATCGGCTATGTGATAAATGGGAACAACTTGATCTAACGCTCTACAAAACATTTTACTTTTTTATTTTGTTACCTACTCCTTAGTGACTTTGTCTACTTAGGTCCTAGGATCGAATCCTGGGCCATTTCTTTGTGTTTATTTATCACAAATATTTTTTCAATAATTTTACTGAGTAAGCACATCACAAGCTTTATCAATAAAGCTGTGTAATTATTAGCAAATAAAAGTAAATGCCCTTACTTGGATTCGACCCAGAAACCTCCAGCTTCGTAGACAAGGTCAGTATCGACTATTAATCTCAAAGTTGTCAGATTTCATACTCGTATGTTTTGGCATTATATTTGTATGTACCTTGTGCTACATAAATAGTACCTACATATTCTACTGATTTAGCTTCAAAACAAATTATCCTCAGGCTATTACTTCGGTGCACTTATAAATTTATAAATACTATGGGACATCTTACACAAATTGACCTAGTCCGACGGTAAGCTCAATGACGATATACAGGTAGACCTAAGAGATCAATTTTATATTTGTTAACTCCACTAACAATATCTGACAGCACACTAAGTACCTTTAGTTTGTTTTACAAATTTGTCCCTAGACAGAGTTACATATTGCGACATTTGTTTACCTTTTGCTTTCACGCATTAATTGGCAAGTAGGTACATGTCGCCTAAATACCAGTCTAATCTAATATTGAATCTGTAGTAGGAATTTTTTCACCAAAAGTCTACTTAGGGACACTGCAACTACAAGTACCTACGTAAAACGGTCTTTCTAACACTATTTACTAAATAAAAAAACGCACACAGTATTTTGGTAATCCGTGTGGCTTATGGCAACCATTCCATCAACTCGCGTCTTACACAAATTTACACTTTCACACTTATCGTGTATCTTTTGTCGTGGTATTTTAGTCGTGTATGTCATGACACGACACGACTAAAGACAAATATTTGTGATTAATATACACACAAATAATGCCCTCAGCGGGATTTGAACCTCCAACTTCGTAGGCAGGATCACTACAAACGAGACTACGGAGCCGGGCAAAATATAATGCAAAATGCATCTACACTCTTCTTCTTCTACCTACCTAGCGTTATCCCGGCCTTTGCCAGGGTCCGCATTCTTGCTACATTTCCTCCACTTTACGCGATCCTGGGCATCTTCTACTGTAAGCCCATTCACACTCATGTCAGCCTTCACGACATCTAGCCATCGCTTCTTTGGTCTGCCGCGGGGTCGGGGGCCGTCAAGAGCCAGGTTTTTTTATTTATTTATTTCTAAGATTGATACAATACTTAAAACTACTACAAAAACTTCGGAAAACTGCAAATGTTTAATGCATATGTTTCCTACGTAATCAGGTGGCCTACGACAAACAAGACCAAACCACCGAAGACGGCATTCTTGAAGCTTCTCCACTACGTCACGGACTCCGAGGCTACCACGGATGTACTCGTTCCGAATGCGGTCAGCACGTGTAACGCCGCACATCCATCGCAGCATCTTCATCTCTGTAACGCGCAGCTCCTGAACGTGCCTTCCGAGAACCGGCCACGCCTCGGCGCCATAGAGTAGGACTGGGCGGGCAATGCACTTAAACACTAGCCCTTTGAGTCTAAGTGGTATACTGCGATCGCAGATGACTCCTGTTACCTCCCGCCATTTAGACTAAGCTGCGCTAATTCGGGTTTTAATGTCGTGGTCAATGGTCCCGGACTGGTGCAGTACTGATCCCAGGTACTTGAATTTGTCTGTTTTCAGGGCATGTTCATTCACTATGTTGATGGGACTGGGATCTGTACTTCCGCAGGCCATGTATTCGGTCTTCGTGACATTTAGTTTCAGACCTCCGTTCTCAAGCGAGCCCTTCCACCGGTTCACTTTCCGCTCCAACTCCTGTTTGTCCTCATCTGTCAATGCGATGTCATCTGCATACATAAGCAACCACGGCGGAGGATCTTGTATCTCCGCCGTGACGACATCAAGCACCACACTAAACAGAAAAGGGCTTAGGGCGGAGCCCCGGTGAACACCGACTATGAGGAGGAAGGGTTTCGTGTCGCCAACGGAGGTCCTTACCAAAGAAACCGAATCACTCTACCAAATCAATTTAAATATTTTTCTTCTAAGTATATTTATTTGGATATTTAAAATACTTAAACATGTAGCATCAAATACCTTACTTAAACAACTTTATTTAACGTTAGCACAGTCCGTTATGACTTATTGTATCTCAGTGTGGGGCGGCTCAAACAAAACCAAATTTATTGATGCTGAAAGGGGACAAAGACATCTTCTTAAAGTTATAAACTCAAAACCTTATAGATACTCAACCACTGAATTGTATAAAGATTGTAAGCTACTTACCATGAGGAAACTTTACATCGTTTCGTCTTTATTAAGGCTACACAAAACCATAAAATATAGATCGCTTGCTAATAATAATTCACGCCGAAAAAAACCAAATGTTGTGGCTAGGCCACCCACTAAATCGGTCTATGCCAAAAGACAATTTACAAGCCAGGTTACTCACTTATATAATGCCATAAATAATATTATTTCTATATACCCTATGCAATTATACACTTGTAAAAAAGTTCTAATCCAATGGATATCAAACTTAGACTATGAGGAAACCGAAGCGCTATTACAAAAGCAATAAAATTAATATATATAATAATGTTTTATGTTTACATAAACACTCCTTCTCTCTCTCTCACACACACACACACACACACACACACACACACACACACACACACACACACACACACACGCATACACACACACACATTTTAGATTTAAAATAGAAAATTAAGTTAGAATTTAAATTGTAAATTAAATTAAATAAATAATGTTAAAATATAGTTTTTTCCAATTGTATATAAATAAATGTAGGTTACTGTGAATGTAACTTTCGTGGGAAGAGCGGGATCTCCTGCTACAAGTAAATCTTTTACTTACTTGGAGATTCCAACAATAACTTGTAATCATAATATTGTAATCAATAAATGCTTTTTCATTTTTCATTTTTTTTCATTTTCTAGTTTCCTTAATAATTAGACTAGCTACTTTATTGTGTAAAATGTTTTCTTAATAAGCATTCTTCGGGCTGCACCAGTCGCAGCTGTAGCTAGTTCAGCTAATTAACTTCTGTTAAGCTAAATACCGAGACTGCTGTGTAATTATTTTCTCAACTGGATGTTCGAGTCTTAAGGTAAACTCAATTATAAACTAGTTTTCTAGTAATATTGCTGCACAGCAAAACTTAAGATATATTGTAAGGTATTTTACTTTTGGAACAATTGCTAAAATTAACGGAAGATTTGTTGTTAGTACCCAAAAATGTTATTACCTGTGTAAAAATGTTACTCATCCTCTCTTTTATAAATAAACGAGTCCTAATTAATAAGTATGTTTCATTTATTTATTCAATTCATATTCCATTTAAATAAAGCGTATTACCATGTTGAATGGAAGCAATTAATTTACCGGCATAAAACGTCAGTCTTCTTCATTTTAATGATTTCCGCAAGTTTTTGTCCTTTTCAGGACTGTTGGTTCTGAATAAATCTTTGTTTCTGAACCACCCGAGTGCAATCAAACTCATTAACTCTATAGCAAAATGAAGGCAATTAATAAGACAATCATAATGCTTCGTAACATAAATTAACAGCTCCAAATAAATATTTAAAAGCGACAATGCGTAAACGTTTAAAAGCAATAACATATATTATGTGAAAACATTAAGACAAAAACAAATAAATGATTATTATAATAAAGATGCAGATATCGAGATCCTAAGAGGAAACGCCACCATGGGATCCATGCCGCAGAGAGACTTGATCCACGGGATATTATTTTAAAAGGATTTCTTTAGATAACAAATTAAAATTGTCACAACCGTAGGGGAGACCGGGACAAAACGAAGCTCGGGGCAGAACGGGAAATGTACTTGTGTGCGTAACTGGTGCGCGCAATAGAGCGCGATACAGCGCCATTCGCGCCAACTTCCGTCGCCTCACACGAGTCAGGGCGGCGGGTACGTGTCACTACCTGTTTTGGTCGCACAGCAAGAAAGAACTGATTTTTGGTGATTTGTTAAGAAGTTCTTTGGTTTTGATCGATGGGCATAAGGGTAGATTTATCAGTGCTATTGTCATTCCTTACTATATACATGTTGCATCAGTGTAAAACTAACGAATTTAGGTTGCTTTTACGAACAATTATTTTGTAGGTTAGAACTGTTGATATTTTTGTAAAATCTGTCCGTTGGGGCAAAATGGTCGGTGTAAAATGGGATACTATCCCGTTTTGCCCCATATGAGTAGATAGTTTATTGATAATTTCAAATTTGGTTATAAGACTGTTTTATATTTGTTTGTAGTCAAAATGGTACGAAATTATAAGCGTAAGACAGACCAACAAATAAAAAAAAGTGACACAGATGTAAATTCATCTGAAGAAGATGATGATTGTATGTACTTACATATATTGTGGGTACTTATATTCACAGTCCACTGAAGGATGGGTTATTTGCATTGTGTGCTAAGGCAGGGCCCATAACTCGTGCAAGTGTAGACGATGATGATGAAGAGGCACATATTTGTGAAGGTTGCCAACCCGATTAAAGGTGTGCTCGTTTTACACCATAGCGTTTCCCATTTTGCCCCAACGACGGGGCAAAACGGGATTTTTTACATGTAACAAACAGTTCCTAATTGCAAAAAAAAATAAGTGATTTAGTGCCATAAAAGATAAAACGTATGTTAGTTAAAACTATTAAGTGTTGCTTTTGTTGTAAGAGATTTTTAATAAACATTATAATTTCCATAATCAGTCGATTTGTTTCTTAACTATCCCGTCTTGCCCCGGTCTCCCCTACCCAGGTTCCCCTATTTTTGTAATTTATTTTCGGTTTTTCTATTCTTCTTCTTTAGTACGCTAGATTATTAGTTTCACCTTAGTTTTTATTTTAGATAAGCTTTCTTAACTTGTGTGTGTTTATAATAATTTATGTAATAAAGGCAATTGTATGAAGATGCATATATATATGCATATATAAATAGAAATTGCATTCTTAAGACCCCAAAACAGATATATTATCAATAGAGCTACGGCGCTATGTATTATTATACCAGCTAGCTTTTTAGCTCAAACATTGTCCGCCTTTAATAGAATTTTCATAGGAATTGATCGTCTTATAATGCGATTTCCGGAAGTGTCATTTGTTCCCTCCGACTTCCCGAGCATCGACCATCATTCTTGAACCATCTTCTCAAGCGATTTAACCAATTAGGCGGAAAATCGGAGACATGGAGAGAAAATAGTTTTAGGTAAAAATGTTTTATGCAAAAAGTTACGCAAACATTATTACTTGCTTAACCTTTGTACGCTAGGTAGGTTTTAGTTAGTTTAGTTTAGTTTTAGGTACTTTATGACAAATGGCATAAGATATAAAATTGTAAACTTATCTATGACCTTGACTGTAACAATTCATCGTGGTATCAATTTGTCGTGCTATTCTCATTACCTTAAATGTCACCACTCATTTATCGGAAGCTGAACTAATACCAACATTGTTAAACGATAAAAGAGTATTAATTGAACCGAAACCGTGTAGCTGAATTCGACGGGCAACTTTAAAATGAAACTGCCAGGAGAGTGCGTCAGGGATGCCGCCAGTGCGGGTCGATACCAAAAGTTTAAATGGAAAAGTGTCGGATTTTATTTTGCGGCACTTGCTATAACAAATTAACAAAGCCTCCGGGCGCTTAAAGAGATCATAAAAAGTAGAATTCGTAATGACTTTTTTCCAATTTAAAATTTGTAGACCTCTGTAATAACGAGAGGGGGTCCAGCCGTGGTATATAATAACTAAACGCAGTATCTTATTATACATAATACTTATATTATATATTTCCTTGCATAAATATTGTGCCTATAATAAGCAATTTCTGTTACCTATATTGCGCATTGTTTTTATATAGGTGTAACAAAAATTGTGATGGTCTGTTTACGGATATATTCAGTATCGTATCTAGATCTGGAAAATAAAAACTATTTATTATTTAGGCTTGTATGGAGTGAAAGGAAAAAATGTGATGTTACTGGAGCCGAAAGATGGATTCCCGAATCATACATACAGGCACAAAATCGGTCAGCGAAAATTCCATTTTTATTTAAAGTTAGTCACAAAATGACTACCAGCATGAACCAGTTCAAACGATGTTGAAGCTCACTGGCAGCGGAAATAAATAAATACACTTATGTTTTGGCCACTCAGTATAATTATATTTTTTTATAAATATAATAACTTTAATAAAAATAACGTCAGGTTATTTAATCTCAGTTATTTAACAGCTTCTGCTACAGATAATATGTTAGCACGGGTCTTTTATTTTTATAGATATATTGACAAAATGATTGTAATAATTTTATCTCACGGATGCTTCTATCTTCTTATTGCGAAATCAGCCTTAAGTAATTGGTGAGTTGAATATATTTATTTATTGCAGACACTCGGGGACACGGCCGCGGAATTATGGGACGTCGAATATTGGGAATTCTTTCTTGCCCGCATTGGCATGCCAAGAATTCTTGGGTGACGCGCAAATAGGCATCCCGAGACTCTTTAATTTTAATATAAAATGTAGGTAACTCAAAATAAACTCAAAAAGGAAGAAAAATTTAAAACTCAATGATTTTTTTTTCACTTCAGAGATTATTCGGATATAAGCCTTTTATAGCATACCCTCGTAAATGAGCTTAGTGGGATCAACAGCGAATTTACACCGTCATCACAAGATTTATTTCCTTTGCTTGATTTAGGGTTTTGGCTAAGTAATCCGATTTTAGAGATATGCTATATCGGCACACTCAGTTGATGGAAAAAAATACCCGTACTTAGAATAAATATAAATAAATAAATAGGTATAAAAATCTTGGGACATCTTACACAAATCGACCTAGTCCCACGGTAAGCTCAATTAAGGCTTGTGATGTGGGTACCAGGCGACGATATATATAATAGATAGATAGACAGCCATGACCAAGGAACAAATATTTGTGATAAATAAATACACAAATAATGTCCTCGCCGGGATTCGAACCCGGAACCTCCAGCTTCGTAGGCAGGGTCACTACCAAGTACCACTAGGCTACGGAGGCTGACAAATGAAGAATGAAATTATGAATGAAGAATGAAGGAAAGAAGACAATTCCACGACCCTGTTTATTCCAAGAAAATGGAAAAAACCTGGAAATATAAATACCTACCTTTTGGATTCTTTTCATTTTTTAAAATATATAGGTACATAAGTAAGTAGTACATATTGTATAAGTCTTCCAAATATACTCGTATAGTGTGTTTCAAAAAATATTAAAATCGCTCTCCTTTGATGTGACTGGTAAACGTTATCATTTATCAATTGGTGAGGGGGTTTGTAAACTAATTTGACCCCGCTGTATCCAAATTTGCCCCGTCAAAATACTAACAGGAAGTAAGATATTCAAGATAGAGACAAATTTACCGTACAAAACAACCGACGAACCGATATTAACTATATAGTTTTAAAATGTTTTTGGCAATAGTTTTTGAAAATACCAGTGAAAATAACATATCTTGTCTGACAGAATTCATTAGTTTTAGTAGCACGTGACACCAAAACAAAATACCTACCCACAACTTATAGGTGTATTTCAAACTCATATTATTTTATAGGGTCCATATTGGCACTTATACAATTTTTTCTTCGAATATTTTTACTAATACCATTTTTTACTCATAATCATCATTACTCCGAAATTTTTTTCTCATACTTTTTTTCATACTAAAAATTATACTTCTACCTACAATGTTCATAACGATTTTTATTTCGAAATTTTATCCTCCTAAAGTCGTCAAGTAGATTAATCTATACTCATAAAGTTATTTGAAATAAATTGTTTATTTATAAACATTTTTCCATTAGGTTCACTCTGTTGTGGTATAATTCTTTTATGAATAACATAAACTATGTAGTCATGATGGGCTTTGTGCAGAAACTGTTGTGACATACCTACTCAACTTTAGCATATTTCTTTGTGGCAGATTTCGAGTTGTTCGAATATTATTCGAGCATAATTTCGATGCTCCTATTTATGATGAGGCATAATCTGGATGTGCATAAAAAGTATCGGCATAGTTTGTTTTAGCATAACAGAGAAGGAATAATTACAACCTCTCAATATAATCGAAGTAGTAGTAATATTCTATACGTTACTTACTGTGTTACTGAGCTGAGTACTTTCTAGGTTGCTAAAAAAAAATAACCTCGAAGACTAAGGCGGGAGCAAAGCTCCCACCTTAGTCTTCTAACCTAACCTATCCGAGTCGGATCTGCCCCGGAAGGTTTTGTTCGCTCGCTTCGCTCGCTCACTGCAGAAATTTTCACCCTCACAGCAAATTCTGCCTGACGAAAAAGGCAAGATTCGAACAATGTGGCTACATGTCCAAAAAAAAAAATGCAAATCTAATTTCTGTCTTATAAAACTCGGCGTAATTAATGATATGCCAAGATAGTTTCGGATAAAATAATATTCGAAATATTGTTATTTAAGCCAAGTGATGTTTCTGTCTCATTAAGTTGATGCCAAAATAGATTATACCAAGTCTGTTATGTCCTAAGCGTTTCGGACAAAAAAAGTTTAGAGGGAACCCGTTTAGTACAGTACCTACTCTGCCACAACCTGATTTTTGCAGGTAGCTAGTTTACAGTAATAGTACGATTTATATTTAATTAAACAAAAATAATTCATACATAAAACCAGTACAGATAAAAATAAATACCTATAACATTAGAATATATAGCATAAAATAAGTATAGTGAAAAATTATATAAACATAAAAGTTAGTACTAAAAATATGTATGAAAAACAATATTATGAACATAAATAATTCTATGTGATGATGATTATGAACAAAGATTATTCTAAATACCGATCATTATGAAGTTAAATTGTATAAGAAAAATTTTCGGAGTTCCAATAATCTAAGTTGCAATTTTATAAATACTTTGGCGCACCCTATTTTATACCATCAAAGCGGAAACATTTATATATTATGTTTTGTCTTATACAACATTGAAATTCATTCTCAAAATAACTGAAGCCAAACCAGGCGTGCGTTCTTAGCAAAATTAACTAAATATTTGTACAAAACAAAAGATATCAGAGTGGTGCTTTTCCTCTTAAATTTATGATGTTTTAATGTGAGAGGGTATTTTTCATTCTCTTTCAGGAGCCTTGTTAGATCTGCAATCTAAGTTGTTTTATCAAATTTTTAAGGTTCCGTAGCCAAAATGGCGGAAAAAGAAACCCTTATATTCGTCATGTCCATCTGTCATAGCTGATTTACACGGGAAGTACACACAACAGTAATCAAGTTCAATAGGAATAATCGTTTTGTATAAACTGCTACAAAATTATGATACTAATATTATTGTAAAATAAAAAAATTAATAAGTAGTAAAATTTGGTTGGGGCGCTGCCTCGATTCATTAGTTATTTGTTATACAAGGGTGCAAAGTTGTATTTTACCCGCGAGTATGAAATTGAAACACGAGCAAGCGAAAGGATTCTATAGTTGAACCACGAGCGAAGCGAGTGGTTCTAAAATAGAATCCGGAGCAGCGAGTGTTTTAACATACGAGAAGTAAAATACATTTGCACCCGTGTGTAACACAAAACTTTTCCCCTCAATATAGCGAGGAAACTCAAAAAAGGTAATTATTTGTTCACATTTCAATCATCATCGGGTTGGTGATAATAATTTTCCAAATGCATCATGTATTTAATGCAAGATTTTGTCGCAGTAAACTTAGCACGAAAAAGTAAACGCAGCACGATTTTAACACATTCCTGTAGTTGCACACCAACGCCAATGCATTATTAAATCATTCTCATTCATTATTTTTACAAAATTATAACAGAACACCCTGAAAGTTGTTTAGTTTACTATTTTTATGCGTGTTCGAGTCGGTAAATAAAGATTATAACGTATAATATTCTTTGACAATGTTGACCTTGACATTTTCTGCGTTTTGTGATTGCATCTAGTCATGTTATCGTCATTCACTAAAACAATTGTTACTTATGGAATTTTAGGATTTATATGTTAAAATCATCATATTATATAAAGGTTTGTATTTTACACTAAATTCTCAAACAAATTATTTAATTATCATTAATATGGAACAATTTCCATGAACATTTTACGTTTTGTTATTCCAAAACCAAGGTCATTACTTTGCCACACAAGTGAATAATATGCGTTTTTACACGTTCGTATTAAGGTGGTTCGTTTTTCATACTAATGTATTTATTCAAATATGGGTAAACGGAGCATAGTTTTACAATGTAATCACTTAAATCGATAATCATTTTTATATTTGTTTGCGGCAAATTATGTTTCTGTAATATAAAGGGTCGAATAATAGCTTAAATTAGTACGTTATTTTAATAAAGATTTGTCAATATGTGGGTCAACGTCGACAGTGTCAAACACCAATCGTACGTTCGGTGTGTGGGTTGGAAAGCGACGTTGCCAGTTGGCCGAAAATGCTACGTTGCCGCTCTGCCCTAACGCATTTCGTGCAGTTTATAATTTTCAACAATATCAAACGCAAGCGTTGCTAATGTTGCCATATAGGCCATATCCCCACGCAAAAGCCGAACGAAAGACCTTTTATTATAGAAAATATACCTATACATACTAGTTACATTTATACCTATACTACAGGAAGGATTTCTTACATTAAATGTTTTTATAATAGATGTGCGTTGCGTACTAAATGATAGTCTCGTGGAACTGAACGCAAAACCCATTTGGCAAGGCAACACTAAATTCAAACGTCATTCTGATTTTAAATCACCGGCAGTACTTAGTACTTTATCGTTTTACGATTTGTTTATACCTACAAATCCGAATTGACGCTAAATTGCCTACGATTGTTTGAAATATCTCATAGCGTGCAGTGATTTACATGAGGATATTATGTACTTAGCCACAAACGTCCCGGAAAGGCTATAAAAACCACCGATACTCGGGCCTGAAAAAAACTTGTAAGCGAAGTCTTGGAGAAATGATACTATATTACGGAGAAATCAAAAGGTAAGTTCTATAGAGGCTGACTTGCTGGGTATCTTTCCTCCCGGTATTCAAACAGTTTTTTTTACTATATATTTCCACTATTATTATAACAAAAATGTTTCGATGTTTATTGTTTTCGCAACAACTGCTCATCGGATTGGAATAAGGAAACTTGACATGTAGATAAATAGTAATATATATTATATTATAAGAATAATATTTTTATTTTACATAAATACCGAAAACGTTAGTTTCCCGAGGGATGATGAGTTCCAGGCCTTGAACTATTAAAAATATAACTTATTGTATTGTATTGTATCCTGGCCATTTTTTCCGCAACTCGACATCAAACGTGCCTATTTTGCGTGGTCCCAACGCTGGCCGAGTACTTGTTGGGGAATTCACATACACCCTTGAATTTCTTCGCAGGTGTATGCAGGTTTCCTCACGATGCTTTCCTTCACCGTAAAGCACTTGTGAATATCAAATGATATTTCGTAAAAATATAACCATTTTGTAGATACTCCCTGAACCTGTTTTGAACCCAGGTTCCCTCCCTAACTTCGCAGTCAAGTTCACCACCACCTAACTAGACAAAGCTGAAATGTATTTTTTATTCTCAGTAATCATCATACACCATTTTGACGATGAGTATTCTGATTTCAGATCCAGGGCCAACTGCAGGTGTCACAATATGTATAGATGCATAAAGCTCACTTCCAAGCAACACACACAACGTCAAGCAATCTTCCTATATCCATGTATAAAACCAGAAAAACGTAAAACAGAAATAATAAATGAAAATAATATGATATGATGTAAATAAAACACTGAATTTATAAATTGATGTTTTCTTTATCTATGTATTCCGCACGTGATTAGAATGGGAAGGAATCTAATAATTAAAATGACTAGAAATATCTAATATAATCATTCTAATATATCTACATATGAAAACTGAAGTCATCGAATAGATTACTTCCCAATCTGATTGGACACCTATTAGGTTAGGACATCCAGTCCCGTTTTTTAGTAGTATATGCTATTTCAGATTGACCATGCAAAAAATACCGGAACTGGATGCCATAACATCACCTGAAAACGTTTTTGGTGAGTAAATATATAAGATCACCAAAATTAAACCTAGGTTGGTAGTTCAGGGACCAATACCACAAAACTTTACAAGCATACAAATCTCCAAAATTGACAATTATTTGTTTTGGAATTTATACAATTTTGTAGAATTATACGCTTGTAAAGTTTTGTGGGATAGGCCACAGGTTATTTATTTATTACTGAAAAAATTGTAATTATAGGTAAAGTATCATTAAAAAAAAATAAAAAGTCATGTAATGTAAAGTAAACAATATATTGAAATTACGAGATTTGAACCTTGGTCCTAATGAATATGCGTCAGACGATCATCCAACTAGCCTAATCCAAGTTCAATACACGTTTCGAAGTAAGCAATCGGTTTCGTAAACGAATAAGGGTTTGAATGTGTGTGTGCATACTGCGCAGCCGCGGCAGTGTTTCGTATTTATTCAAATAAACTTATTTTGTAAATTAAACCTCACCTGAAATTTAGTTGGCTACATTAGAAACAGCAGTTTATTTGCGGCAAACGTATTACTTATTAAAAATATTTCTATTATCATACATAAAATATAAAAATACGTAGAATTCGCGCCACCTAGGCACTATAACGCCATCTATTGGCGTTGTAGTGCCTAGCTGACCGTGACATTCCACCTTAAAGGATAAACGAGCACTTTACGAGCTAGTGAGGGGAAAAATGTTTTTCCTAGTGTTTTTTTTTTTCAATGTACCCATACATAAGCCTCAATAGAAAGGGCTTCCAGCATAAGAAGGTATCTTAAAGACGTTTTTTTTAACTGATTTTGGGAGCTAGTCTCAGCTCTCTATACCAAAGAAAAAATACCAAGCTCAACAACTTCATAAAGAAATCTGTGCGTGAACGATAAAGTCTATAGGTATTACCTAAGCTTAAACTGTTATAACAATTGCATACCTAAGTTTTAAAGTAACAAGTATCAAAACAAATTACTTTAATGTAATAATTTTGTAATATAAAATTTCGAGTTCTCCATACAAATAGCTTAATTAATACTTAACAAAACACAAAGGTATGCTAAAACTACTTAGAAACGGATGTAGTATCTCAAGGTATTAAATTGCGACTTATAGAATATTGTTTTATCAGGAAAACCAAGCACGTACGCGTTTTAAGGTCAGCACTTTAAGTAAACTTGATACTGCAGCCTTATAAACATCATGTATAAAGGCCTCGTATATTTTTCAGGAATTGGGTTTTCCCTTTTCAACGGGCAGTCGGTTAATAATTTCTCTCCCGTTCGGCGGATATCCCGCGCTAAGTACGAAAAATCACCTACCGTGATGCCTTCCTCCAACTGAAAAGTCCCTCATTTTTCATTCATTTGTTTCAGGTTATATTTACGGAAAAGCGGAAACGTTTTAAAAGTTTTTGAATGGGGATGTTGTAATTTGATTCGAGTATTATTATAATAAGCGTGGTGATTAAATATAGGCATTTCTTTCCTCGGTGCTTAGACAAGTTGCCAATCGCTAACGCTTAATCGTCAATCGTAAACGAAAGGCAGCTAACTGCCTTTGTCGCACTAATACGAAAGAGTGACAGAGAGGGAAAACTACGATACGCTACTAAGCGTTAGCGATTGGCAACTTGGCTAAGCATGCTGATACGTCTATACGCGTACCTAGATAAAAGGAGAAGCCTAACCTCCAACAATGGACTCGGATAGGATAATTATCGCTGTGGATTTATGAATTATTACCAGAGATCGGACAAATGTGCGTCATTGTTCGCAATAATATGGACAAGACTTCAAAGTTGATTGAATAATTAACCATTTAATCATTTTCAGAAAATTACCTATTTGACACTGGTAACTCTGAAAACCTTTGTAAATAGTCACCTTAATGTTACGAAATCAATTTTCAAGAAATTATTCGTTTAATTATTTATTCAATCAACTTTGGAGTTATGTCCATAGTTTTAACAATGACGCACATTTGATCGGATCTCTGATTATTACATAAAAACAATAAAATAATGAAAAGCCAAATATAAATTAGGTCAATTAATTATGTAGCATTAAAAATTAATCGGTTATTACATTATTGACGTTACTGTTTCCATTGTCGAAAAATCAATATAATAAAGGAATTTTGTTTACTTTTAGCACCATGTATTTCAATTGTTTATTTTTATCAAAATATAAAAATAATTACAAGCAAAAAAGATGAGCAAACCTGTAATGTAAAATACTGTACTATTTAGATAAATTTAGCGGTCTACGCAATTATCCAAACCGGTAATGTGTTGAAGGTGTATGCATCTGTATCACAAATGGTATAATTTGTTTTATCTGTTATATTTAAGGCTAGCAGAAGTGTACCCTCATACGATTATAGTACACACAGTATAATATTATTTTATACACAAAAATCGGCCGATGCCGGGAAAATCACGTTGCTGCGTATGGGACTTTTAATGGGTTGAGAAACAATGCCCACTTCGCAAGTTGACATATGGATACGACCCAATGGAATCATTAATATTATTTACTACCTAATTTAAGTGAATCCCTTATTTTGCTGAGTGCTTGCATAATGCATAGGTACTCAAAAACTTGTCTTGCTTGTTCATACATAAACATATTACCTATGTCTGAAACATAAAACGTTAAAAGCAAGCATCATTTTTCAAAGAAGACTTCAATCTTTACACGTCATAAACAAACTGGTGCGGCGATAAACTCTCACTGCTTCGTGTATAAAATGTAAAGTGGTGCTTGTAAGATACATGAAGTCTCATGAATACTCACCTACGATATCGCTAAGCACTACTAACATGAGCTGATAAATGCCAGGTTACTCAAGATCAATTGCAGGGGAGTTTCCTTTTAACTAGAATCTACACCTCTCATTTATATCACCCGGCTATCTAACATAGGGGACAATTCGGGTTACCTTACCCTTTTGTCAGCATCGACCTAAATGTAAATTCAACGGTCAACTTAAGTATTCACGAAAAAGGTTGTCTATCAAGACAGTATTCGTAGTTACGTTTGCTCAAGGCCGAAAAAGCAGACAAAATATTCTAAGTAATCAAATATTAAAATACATAACAGATTTGTTCAGCAAAATCAGTTTATGAAGCTCTTGGTTTTAAGGTGTTTACTTTTTATAGCTTGATTTAAGGAAGACCGTGAATAAATAACGATAAAATAAACGTGGGCCTTGAAGGCATAAAGTAGATAATTTGCTAAAAATTGTGCAAGTAGTTAAACTTTTATGATCAGAGAATTAGTTAAAGGGTCGTATCACAAGTGAAACAGGCTGAACTAAAAGGTGATGCAGTTAGCACTCGAGTTGAACGCGAGCTCAGAGGGTCTTTACGAGTACAAAGAGAAACGCGACGCGCATGTTAGCACTCACGCGACTCGCTTTTATCCCTACACGTAACACTGTCGTATGAATAAATCAATTTCGAAGATAAATCTGACATCACGCTGCATACTGGATTTTGTACAGTCAACTTCAAAGATATTGTTACAGTCTGGTGCCAAAAATGTATATACATACACTACTTTATTGCCTTGACATTAAGGTCGTGTAAATAGTTTTTTGGCACCTAAACCGTAACAACATTATTTTTTATGTCGGCTTGTGCTTGATGTATTTTTAACGAAATAAAACAATCGTATCACCCGCTTGATGAAAAACAGTAATTGTAGCCTATGGACGCCTACAGGACGCTCTAGAAGTCAACAGAGGTGAGTATACTAATCATAATAATGGATAATATAATTATTAATTCTAACAAGCACAATTTAAAGTAACTTTGCACTTAGCGGTTATCACAAAATTGAGATGCTATTCGAAACAAATAATTCATCCATGAAATATCGTCGACCGTAGGTTCAATTAGGGTAAGGGACAAAATACGACTTTACAGGAGAGCCCAACAAAGTTTTTTTTTCTGCTTATTCGCTCATAACTTTTATTGTATTTGACCTTTCCTGGCTTCGATTTCACACGTATTCTTATATTTTGGTGCTCTTTCCGCCTAAATAGTATTTATTTACGTAGATTAAATAATAAGGAAAATTGGTGTCCGTTACTCTAATGTGTTTCATTACTAACGTCGATTACACTCGTAGCGATTTCTAGTCATGTCCCTTACGCTAATTTGACTTCGATCTACAGATCCAATATCATTAAAAAAATTAAAGTAAGGGTATTTTAATGATTTTTTTAATTAAAGCAAAATAATGTAAGATAGTGTATTTGTAAAAATATGCTACGTGAGTTTTAGCGTAAGGATGATCCGTTTTGAAAAATAAGAAAAAAAATAAGTTATTTTGTCTAAATGTGTATAGGTAATTCAAGTCCTATTGTTTGTGTGGTTTACTTGAAATGTCTTATTCCCTAACCTGTACTTACGCTAAGTTTTTTCTTGGATTGAAACATAATTATTTTCCTAATAATATTTATTTCTTGTCAAAAAATAAACAAAGATACATACATAAAGCTAATCAGAATCTCGTTTGAGTATTCAGGTAAAAAGTAAGTTATTATGTTTGATAGTTTTACCACACAATAATTATGATAGAAACCTAAATAATGTACTTTTTTCTTTTTTAACAGATCTTTATCAGTTAAATATAACTTACTAAAAAAATAATTGACAGTCTTAACACAAAGAATAATCATTTTTATCATTCATAACATAAATGGTATATAATTAACTAGTATAAATGAGAATAATATTATGTCGCATTATGTAATTCGTACACTAAGTAAAAGACGGGAAATCTATCTCGCTGCCACATACTGTCGCACCAATCATGTTCTAAGCGTGTAGGAGAATATACCCATAAAAACCAGAGACATAAAAAAGTGACTAAAATAGTTCGATTGTGAACTAGAGTACAATACAATACAAAACTCTTTATTGCACACCTCACACGTAATAAAGAACAAAAGTTCACAAAACAAAAAAAAATACAAAAAACAGAGGTCACAAAAGGCGGCCTTATCGCTAAAAAGCGATCTCTTCCAGACAACCTTTGGGTAGTGGAGACACGATTACAAAAATGTAGGTAGTAGGCGGTACAGAAAACCTATCGAGAGTACCTATCGATATTCTAATTGTTCTGTGGTACCGGTACCACTTTAAGCTTAACCAAAACGTTCCGCAGACTGATAATAACTACGACTAAAAAGAACAGATGAAGGCAAACCTGAACCTAAAGGAAAATTTCCCTTGTTAATTTTTCCTTTACAGCCAATATAAATCCAGCATAGAAAACAATATTCACAGTTACTCATCATGGCTGCATTGAAACATTTAAAGACTACCCTTTTTCTTCTATTCGTTGTGGCTGTTGTCAGCCAAGCTGAAAAGCGTTCACCAAGTTGCGATAACGCGTGCGGGTCAGAGGGAGACAAACCGGGGCAATGTTGCCAGCACGAGGGGTACTCGGGCTTCAGCCGCTGCGATGGTCAACAGATATACTGCGAGGACACGATGCGTGGGGGTGACATGGCTTGTACGCAATGTACGCCCCCCAAAAACATGGCCATGAAAAATTCGACCATGAGTAACGTGGTCTCTGATATGATAATGTTTCCCGATCGAAGAGTTCTGCATGACAAACGATATCAATAATCATTTAAAAAAAACCGACTTCAACCGATATCTCCAAGATCCCATAATCAGACCCCAACTTGATGCCAACGGGACTAACTCGGTTTATTCTGAAGTCGGTTAAAAATTTATTTAAGGAAATCGGTTGACGTGGTATCGAGTTATTCATCCAATTGTCGTGCACAATGCACATTCTTAATGCCAATTATAATGGGACCATCAGCTTTCGAGTAAAAAAAGAACCATCGAAATCGCAAACAGTTGTATTGAGAACCTCCTCCTTTTTTAAAGTCTGTTGAAAACACTATAATTCCATTTTATAATTTACTTAATGAACTTTGTTATCGGAAGCCTTGGATAAGAAATGATGGCAAAGTAAAGAGTTGGAAGAAATTACTTCATATTTTATTATTACCTATCAGTACAGATTTTGTTTAAATAATATTTACTCATAATATTAGCTTTGAGTTTTTCAAAAGTCTTCGATATTATAAGTACTTGTATTGTTTCTAATTTTTATAAATTTTTATATTTTTATAATAAATGGTGAAATTGATTTCAGTTTGTATATTTTGCATACTGCGCAGAACACCCCTTTAATTAGGATAATTTTTTGTAA